>PVJS01017342.1:0-36279 GCA_004027185.1 Glis glis
GGCGATATACAATAGGCCCACAGCAAACATCCTACTGAATGGGGAAAAACTTCAAGAGTTCCCCTTGAAAACAGGAATAAGACAAGGATGTCCACTGTCACCACTCCTTTTCAATATAGTACTTGAGACTCTAGCCAGAGCAATAAGGCAAGAGAAGGAAATAAAAGGAGTACAAATAGGAAACGAGGAACTGAAACGATCTCTATTTGCAGATGACATGATATTATATTTAGAAGATCCAACAAACTCAACTAAAAGGCTCATAGAACTGATCAACAAATTCAGCAACGTGTCTGGATACAAAATCAATCTTAAAAAACCAGAAGCTTAGCCGGGCATGGTGGCGCACGCTTGTAATCCCAGTACTTTGGGAGGCGGAGACCGGAGGATCCAGGTTCGTGGCCAGCCTCAGCTCACGCTCTCTCTCTCTCTCTCTTTCTCTCCCCCTGTCTCTCTCTCTGTCTCTCTCTACCTAGTGAGGCCCTCCGCAACTTCGTGAGACCCGGTTTCAAAATAAAGTATAAAAAAATAGGGCCGGGGGTGTAGCGCGGAGGTAGAACGCCCCTTGGTTCAATCCCCGGTACTGCAAAAAAAAAAAAAAAATCAGAAGCTTTTCTGTATGCCAACCATAAATCCACTGAAAAAGAAATCCAGATGACATTTCCACTCACGATATCCCCTAATACAATAAAATACTTGGGAATAAACCTAACCAAAGAGGTAAAAGACCTCTACAAGGAAAACTATAAAACACTGAAAAAATAAATTGAAGATCGTAGAAGATGGAAAGACCTCCCATGCTCTTGGGTAGGCAGAATAAATATCATCAAAATGGCCATTCTTCCAAAAGTGATCTACAGATTCAATGCAATACCCATTAAGTTACCAAAGTCATTCTTCACTGACATAGAAAAATCTGTCCTTAAATTCATTTGGAACAACAAAAAACCCAGAATAGCCAAAGTAGTTCTCAGTAACAAGAACCATGCAGGAGGCATCACAATACCTGACTTCAAACTATACTACAAAGCCATAGTAAAAACAGCATGATATTGGCACAAAAGCAGACACATAGACCAATGGAGCAGAATAGAAGACTCCAAAACAAACCCATACACCTACAGCCAAATGATTTTTGACAAAGGGGCTAAAAACACCCACTGGAAAAAGGATAGCCTCTTCAACAAATGGTGCTGGCAAATTGGCTAGCCATATGCAGAAAAATAGAAATAAACCCCACTTTCTCGCCTAGTACAAGAGTCAATTCAAGATGGATCAAAGACCTAGAAATCAGACCAGAGACCTTGCAACTACTCAAAGAGGGCATAAGTCCAACACTTCAACACATAGGCACAGGTAAAGACTTCCTCAACAAGACCCCAAAGGCACGGGAAATTAAAATGAGGATCAATACATGGGATTGCATTAAACTGAAGAGCTTTTTTGTGCAGCAAAGGAAACAAGAACCTCAACAGAGAGCTGACGGAATGGGAGAAGATTTTTGCCAGCTACTCCTCTGATAGAGGACTAATATCTAGAATATACAGAGAACTTAAAAAACTCACCACTAAAAAAACAAATAATCCAATCAAAAATGGGCAAGTGAACTAAATAGACACTTCACAGAAGAAGAAATACAAATGGCCAATAAATGTATGAAAAAATGTTCAACATCATTAGCAATCAGAGAGATGCAAATCAAAACTACCTTGAGATTTCACCTAACCCCAATTAGAATGGCAATCATTAAAAACACAAACAATAACAAATGCTGGTGAGGATGTGGAGAAGTAGGAACTCTAATACACTGGTGGTGGGATTGCAAATTAGTGCAACCACTTTGGAAAACAGTGTGGAGGATCCTCAGGAGAATGGGAATGAACCTACCATATGACCCAGCAATACCACTTCTAAGCATCTACCCAAAAGAATGGAAACCAAATTACCAGACTAATGCATGTTTATAGCTGCACAATTCACAATTGCCAAACTTTGGAACCAGCCAAGGTGTCCATCAACAGATGAATGGATTACAAAACTATGGGATATGTACACAATGGAATTTTACATAGCCATAAAGAAGAACAAAATTACATCAGAGTATATTATATTTGAGGATTTTATATCAAGTATTCTTTGGTGTCTTTGGGTAGTGTTTTAATGTTTCCTTTTTATAGGTCTTGACCATTTCTTGGTCAAGGAAATGGTCAGGGAAATGGAGGGAACTGGAGAACATTATGCTAAGTGAGATTAGTCAGTAACAAAGAGTGAAAAGTCAGATGTTCTCCCTAATGTGTGGAAGCTTGGGAGTATGGGACTTAGAAGGTACTCCAGACAAAGAAGGAGAAACTTTATTTGAGCAAAGAAGGTGACCTAACTGAGGAAGATGGGAGGGGGGAAGAGGGAAATACACTAATGCACACAATGTATATACACACACTTATCAATCACTATGCTGAGCACGGAAAGGAGGGAAAGGGGAGGGACAGCTAAATGAGCAGTGTGTGCATGCATGCTTCTGATACCCTGACACTTATCAAAATGTATAACTACAATGCACCAATAAATGAAATGAAATAAAAAAGATATTCGAGTTCTTCCATAGAAGTAGATAAATTTTTTCACTCATTTTCTTTTCTTTTTTTTTTTGGTACTGGGGAATGAACCCAGGGGCATCCTACCTCTTGAGCTATACCCACAGCCCTATTTTACTTTGTATTTCGAAACAGAGTCTTGCTAAATTGCTGAGGCTGGCCTCAAACCTGCGATTCTCCTATCTCAACCTCCAAAGTACTGTGATTATGGGCATGTGTCACCATCATTTTAAAAACGTTCCCTACTGAAGGGACTTGAGTTGATTCCTATTGAAGAGTATAGTATATTTGAGGATTTTGTATCAAGTACTCTTTGGTGTCTTTGGGTAGTGTTTTAAAGTTTCCTTTTTATAGGTGTTGACCATTTCTTGTTAAGTTTATTATTAGGTGTTACATCTTGGGAAGGGGTATTGAAAGTAAAATTTTCTCTTCCTTTATATTTTCTACCTGCTGTTGTTTTTTTGTATAAAACAGTGATTTCTAGATAATTATTTTGTATTATACTAATGTACTGAATTATCTTACTATTTTTGGTAGTTTTGCAATTAATTCTTTTGGGTTTTCCAATTATTCAGTCAAATCATCTGTTTGTACATGCGTGTGTTGCTACGGATTGAACCCAGGGCCTCACACATTAGGGAAAGGCTCTACCACAAAGCCCCATCTCTAGTCCTCATCTGTATATTTATATGACTGCACTGGCCAGCACATTCAGTCCATGTTAAAGAATAATGATGATAATGACTTACTTCTTCCTGACTGTAGTACCATTGCTTCTAATGATAAAACCTGTTGCAGACTTTGGGAATACAATAGAAATATATATATATTTTTTTGCGGTACCAGGGATTGAACGCAGGGGCGTTCTACCTCCGCGCTACGCCCCTGGCCCTATTTTTTATGCTTTATTTTGAAACCGTGTCTCACAAGGTTGCGGAGGGCCTCACTAAGGAGAGAGAGAGAGAGAGAGAGAGAGAGAGAGAGAGAGAGAGAGAGCTGAGGCTGGCCGCGAACCTGGATCCTCCGGTCTCTGCCTCCCAAAGTACTGGGATTACAAGCATGCGCCACCACGCCCGGCGCTAGAAATATTTTATATCAAGGAAGTACTTCTATATTTCTATTTTATTCACTTTCTTTTTCTTTACTAAGAAATTGTTGGACTTTTCAAATCCTCTTTAGTACACTGGAGATAAACTTTTTTTTGTCATTAGAACTACTAATACAAAGTGTGTATTAATAGTTTTGAATCAATATTGCATTTCTGAAACAAATCCCACTTGGTCATTTTCAACCATCCTTGCACTTCTAGAACATATCTTACTAGGTTATTACACGTTCATCCTTTAATACATTGCTGGATTATGTTTACTAATATTTATTCAAGATATTTGCTTAATTTTCTTAAGTGATATTGATTTGTGGTTTTCTTTTCTTGTTCAATCTTCGTAAGTTTTGGTATTAATGTTTTTTCTTACACATAAATGGAAGCTTTGTATTTTTATAGTTACAGTTTAAAGAGCATTGATATCATCTTTTTTTAAAGTTATTGTGGATTCTCCTTGGAAACTATTGCCTTTTGGGGCTTGGGCAGAAGGAATTGGTTGTTCTGTAGCTATTTCTCCAATTGCTTCTATGGAAGTTGGACTGTTAAAACTTTCTATGATCTTTGGGTTCGGTATTGGTAAATTATACTCAAGTACACTTTGCTATTTTGCTAAAATTTTTGCTATTTTAGTTCATATTTTTTCTTTGACCTGACAGTTATTTTGTGGAGACAGTTTTGAAGTTTCCAGATGAAAGACTTTTTTATTTTTTGATTTTATTAATTTCTAGTTTCATTACATAGTGGTCAGACTATTGTCTGTTCTATGTCTGCTTTCTGGAATTTACAGATTAAAAGTAAAGCATACGTGAAACTTTAGTCTTTCAAGTCAGAAATATATTTTGCCACTGGGGCTGAACCCAGGGGCATTCTATTTCTGAGCTACACCCCCAGGCCTATTTTTTATTCTTTATTTTGAAACAGGGTCTTGCTAAGTTTCAGAGTGCCTTACTAAGTTGCTGAGGCTGGCCGTGAACCTGCAATCCTTCTGTCTCAGCCTCCCAAGTACTGGGATTACAAGTATGTGCCACCACGCCTGGCTCAAGCCAGATATTAATGAAATTTGCAAAATATGTTCACTAAATTTTTTTTGTTTTGGAAAATGTGTTTTTTCCCATAAAAGTATGTTATTCATGTTTACATGCAATAGGCTTATTATTGTTATGTAAACAAATTAATAAATAATGATAATAAATAAAAATTTCAGAAACACTAAATAACAACAGTTATGATCTACACAAATAAATACCCTTTGTATTTCTCTATAATTTTCAGAAGTTTAAAGGGGGTGAGCCCTGAGGCCATTTTTTTTGTGGTACCAGGACATTCTACCTCTGAACTACACACCCACCCCTATTTTATTTTTATTTTGAAACATGGTCTCCCTAAGTTGCTGAGGCTGGCTGCGAACCTGCGATCCTCCTTGTTTCAGCCTCCCAAGTACTGGGATTACAGGTGTGTGCCACCATGCCCAGCCTAATGGTTCCTTTTATAACTACACTTTATGTAATATGCTTAATCCTTTTTTTACTTTATTGTTTCTATACCCTGAGCAATGATACTATTCATGTATTTCTGCCTTTTTTCTTTCACACTCCTTCACCACCTGATTTAGTTAATTATTTTAATCTTTCTTAAGTGTTACTCTTATACTGTTAAATATGCTTATACTTAAGTTGTGAAGTGTCATCCCAATTATTATAGGTGAGGCAATCACCAAGTGTACTGATTCTCCCAGCTTACTATCCTTCTCCATGGAACTCACTTCCTTTCAGATATATTCTAAGCATCTTTCATTTTATCTCCACGAGCTGTCCATTATTTTCCCTCTGTGCTTTGAATCTTAGTTTCTTCCTTCTGAGATTCTAATCATCCTCTCTTCTTTATCTTCAGCATCTCCCTTTCTGTAGGCATTTTCATTTCATTACTTGTTCATTCTCAGGTTTCTATCATCTTAAAAATAACTTAATTTCTTCTCTTAGTTATAGCATCTTGTGATCTTTTCTTTTTACCTAAACTTCTTAGATAAACAGTATATGCTTCTCCATCAGCCATTCACTCATGAACCACTACACTCTGGCTTCCACCCTCAACCATGCTGTTGAGAACACTTTTCTCATAGTTGTGAGTAATTTCTTGCTTATGATTTCAGTTGACACCTTGCATAAGCTCTCCTCTCTGTAGCATTTGACGATGCTTATCACTCTCCTCCCTTGGTTTTCATGATAGCCTAGTCTCCAATTTTCTTCTCGTCACTCTAACTTCTAAATTTTTTTCATGGATTTCATATAAAAATTATATATTAGTACTTTTTCTAATTTTCTTGGAGCTCACCTACTCTCATGACTTTAATTTCTACATTAAAATAGTTCAAGACCTTTGGTCTTCACAAGTTTATTAAAAAATCTGTAACTTTAGCATAGCATTTAACATTTTAAATATCTAGCCTTTGCTTCCTGTCACTATTGATTTTGGAAAATTATATATGCTCACTGTAAATAATCCAAAAGATGTAGAAAACTACACAAATTAAATAAAATAGCCTAAATTCAGAAATTACCATCATTAACATCAGGTGAATATTATTCCATGCCATTTTATGAAAAAATACATGTAGAACTAATAAAAATAGTTTAGGTTGAAATGTATAAAAATAGTTTTATAAAAGCGGATCATCAGCTGGGCATGGTTGCACACGTCTGTATAATCCCAGTACTTGGGAAGCTGAGACAGGAGGATCACAGGTTTGTGGCCAGCCTCAGTAACTTCTGAGGCCATCTGAAACTTAGTGAGATTCTGTTTCAAAATAAAGAATAAAATAGGGCTGAGGGTGTAGCTCAGAGGTAGAATGCTCCTGGGTTCAATCCCTAGTACCACAAAAAAAGTGGATCATGTTGTAGTTTCTATTTTAAATAAAATACTAAATTTAATTTTATGTGAATTTAATAAATGTAAAAGAGACTAAAATTAATGTAAAGCAATATTGAACTTCAAATAAATGCCTGTTCACCACAGGACTTATTTTTTTTACGATTCTTCTTATGATTAAAAAGTATTATGCAAAAGCTTAGAAGTTGAGCCGGGCATGGTGGCGCATGTTTGTAATCCCAGTACTTGGGAGGCTGAGACCGGAGGATCCGGGTTCGTGGCCAGCCTCAGCTACTTAGTGAGGCCCTCTGCAACTTCGTGAGACCCGGTTTCAAAATAAAGTATAAAAATAGGACCGGGGGTGTAGCTTGGATGTAGAACACCCCTGGGTTCAATCCCTGGTACCGCAAAAAAAAAAAAAAAAAAAGCTAAGAAGTTGGAGTGTAATCTTTTATTAAATGAATGCTTAATTTTAGACATTATTGATTGACACTGTGGTATAAAAAGGAGAATATTAGCATTCCTTTATATCCTCCTGGCTTGCCGCCCTCCAACTTTTGCTGTTATATTAGTATTGTTGTATTTTCTATGCTTATGATTTCATGGTCTACTTATTAACCATAATTCTTACAGTTGTTTGTTTGTTCATTATTAGTACTATATATGAATTAATTCACTATTTACCACTAATCTTATTGTTTTTTTTTTTGCGGTACCTGTGATTGAACCCAGGGGCATTCTACCTCTGAGTTCCACCCTCAGTCCTATTTTTTATTCTTTATTTTGAAACAGGGTCTCACTAAGTTGCGGAGGCCTCACTAAGTAGCTGAGACTGGCTACAAACCTGGATCCTCCTGTCTCAGCCTCCCAAGTACTGGAATTACAAGTGTGCACCACCACACCCGGCTTATTGCTATTTTTTATTATGGCTTATTCATTCCTGAATTCTTGACTTTTAAAAAAATTACTGCATGGGAGCTGGGCGTGGTGGCGCACGCTTGTAATCCCAGTACTTTGGGAGGCGGAGACCGGAGGATTCGGGTTCGCGGCCAGCCTCAGCTCTCTCTCTCTCTCTCTCCCTGTCTCTCTCTCTCTCTCTACTTAGTGAGGCCCTCCGCAACTTCGTGAGACCCGGTTTCAAAATAAAGTATAAAAAATAGGGCTGGGGGCATAGCGCGGAGGTAGAACGCCCCTGCGTTCAATCCCCGGTACTGCAAAAAAAAAAAAATACTGCATTGGGTTTGAACCCAGGGCCTTGTGCTTGCTAGACGCAAGCACTCACAAGCACTCTATACTGACCTACACCCCCAGTCCTCCTGAATTCTAATTTAACCAATCTCTTAAATAGTTGATTTCATTGACAAGAAAGAGTTGTGGCTTTCTAATTTGTGTTTTTTAATATTTGAGGATGTCTGCCTGTTGTCTTCTTATATGAACAATATCTTGACTCTTACTATGTCCCTGGTAAAGTAGGCCCACTATGGAGATCAGGACTTCTCTTTTCTTTCTTTTTGTTAGGACTTCTATCTCTGCTGAGCCCAGAGTTGCATTGATGGGAACCACAGCCCCGTGTCATCGGTAGCAATGGCAAGTAGGGCCGCTCTTGCTTTTCCCTTAAGTCCCAGACCACATATTCTTTCTGTTTTGCAGCAGGGGTGTGGTAGATGACAGAGATTGGGTGGCATTAACTGACAAAGTTGCTTTGTTTGCTTGGTTGTTTTATTCCTCTGCTGTCACGAATGCTCTCTGATGGTTGTTAACGTCTGATACATAGATCTTCACACTTTGTGTGCACTCTCATAGATCCATCCATATGCCTTTATCCCAGAATTCCTGACTCCTGATCTTCCATATTTTTGCTTTTTGACCCCTGACCAGCCAGCCAGGCTATTCACCAAATGCCCATAAGTATGTATATATTTTATATTTTAGTTTTTCCTTTTTTATTGTGCATTATAATTGTACATAATGGTGAGATTCATGGTGATACATTCATAAAGGCACATAGCATTATTTGGTCTGTTTCCTTTTATATTTTAGCCCTAGGCTTCTTTTTCCACACAAAGTAGGTGACCAGGTATACTGCCTAATTCGCTGATGATTGAGGGGGATTTTTCCTTATCACTATCTCTTTTTTATATACTTTTATTGGTGCATTGTGGTCTCAGATCATAATATAGTTCAGAGTGATACATACACACAGCACTTAGTGAATTTCCCCTGACTCCCTCTCCATTCCATCCCCTTCCCCATACATGTTAATGAGATTGGCATTGATAGTTTCACATATGTATATAATGTTAATGTAAGTATTTCCTTCATTAATTCTCCCCCATCAACCCTCCTTTACACTCCTTCCATTGCTCCACTGGGGTTTCTCCTCCATTATCTAAGGCACTTCTTGTATCCCGATTACTCCCTAGCTTCCCCATAAGAGAGGAAACATATGATCCTTCACCTTCTGTGACTGGCTAATCTCACTTAACATAATGTTCTCCAGGTCCATTCATTTTCCTGCAAATGACATAATTTTGTTCTTTGTTATTGCTGAGTAGAATTCCATTCTGTGTATATCCCATAATTTTTTTTTGAGGTACCGGGGATTGAACCTGGGGGCGTTCTACCTCTGCGCTACACCCCCGGCCCTATTTTTTATACTTTATTTTGAAACCGGGTCTCACGACATTGCGGAGGGCCTCACTAAGTAGAGAGAGAGAGAGACAGGGAGATAGAGATAGAGAGAGAAAGAGAGAGAGAGAGAGAGAGAGAGAGAGAGAGAGAGAGCTGAGGCTGGCCGCGAACCCAGATCCTCGGGTCTCCGCCTCCCAAAGTACTGGGATTACAAGCGTGGGCCACCACGCCCGGCTATATCCCATAATTTTGTAATCCATTCATCTGTTGATGGACACCTAGGTTGGTTCCATAATTTGGTTATTGTGAATTGTGCTGCTATGAACATGGATATGCATGTATCATTATAATATTCTGATTTCAATCCCTTTGGAGAGATACCCAGGAGTGGTATAGCTGGATCATATGGTTCCTTACCCTCTCTTTTGGGCCATCCTTGAGTGATGCTGTCACACAGCTGCTCTCCACTTTTGCACATTGAGCTGTTCTGTCTATAAACCAGGCTCAGGCTTTTTACTCTTTCTTTAACTGGTCTTATGGGATCCCCTATGTAGCCATACATAGGAATAAATGGAAGAGTGCTGATACAAGAGTGGCGAAGGCCATGGGGTCTGGACCACCAGCTCATGCAGCTTGCTTCTGCCCTCTGCTCTTGCTTGTGCTTTATTCTGGGTGTTACACTTCCATCTTGTGATGGATTATTGCTGGGCTCACCTGACCTTAAGATTTTGTGGGTCTGACAGGACTCAGTTTATGATGGACAGATTTAGCCACATGAGCACTTGGTGCTCCAAGGTGAGGCATTTCATCTCCACCAGGGCCCAGAAGTGCAAAGGTATTGTCTTTCAATGTATATAATTGCTGCAGTTGGTAAGGCCTTCCTCCAGTATTTCAGGGGATTTCAACTGTTCCCACTTGAGACTACCATGAACGCCACATGGCATCTTTTCCTTCTACTGATACTCACAGCACCACAGGGTGTGTCGAACTGTATGAACCAAGCAGTAGGGCTGCTTGTGCTGCAGCCTATACCTATTGAAGAGCTCTTTCCTGCTCTGCGCCCTATTCAAAGCAGTGGTCTAGCATGAAATCTTGTGCAATATTCATAAACTGTGGAATATGCTACCTGAATCTGAAGAGGCCCATCAAGTGCTGCGATTTATTCTTGCTAGCAGAAGGACTCATTTGTCTTTTACTTTGAATATGCCTCTAACCACTGGACCTCTGAAAATATACTGATATTGCAGATTCTTAAATCTTCTTAGGGTTTATCTCCCTTTTTCTGGAGTAACGTGTTTTACCAAAGATTACAGCATCCTAGATACTTCTTGCTCATTTAACCTAATCAATACAATGTCATTGCTATAATTGACCAATGTGATATTCTTTGGGATATCCAAAGACTCTTTTGAACTACAAAGATATTTTGGACTACATTATCACAAATCAGATAAGTTAACATAGTCTAGGAACAAAATTTTAAATGCATAGTGTGAGTGTGAACTGTTTCTGCTTTCCCTGTCCTCCCTCCTGGGGATACAGCTTTTTTGTGTGCAGCTGAAGAGGTCTGCTGACTTTCACACTTGGCTTTCAATTGCCCGTTAGGCTTATTTGCTTGTTATCTACTGTACAGCACCAGTGGCGCTTAGAAATCTGACCTAACCCCATTACCCTTATAGTCACTATTTCTTTCATGCTAGTGCATTCCCTTCTACCAGCACATCTTTCTAGTTCACTGCCAGGGAAAGTTTGAACAGCTGGATGCCGCTTGGTGCTAGGGTCTGTCTGTGTGCCACCTATCTATCAGTAAGATCGTCATTGTCAGGTGGTGCTCCAAAGCCCCATCTTGTTGCTTTTTTTTGTGTGTGTGGTACTGGGGATTGAACCCAGGGGCCTTCTACCTCCAAGCTACATCCCCAGCCCTATTTTATTTTTTTTTATTTTAAAAGAGGGCAGGTCTCACTAAGTTGCTGAGGGCCTCGTTAAGTTGTTGAGGCTGGCCTCGAACTTGCAATCTTCCTGTCTCAGCTTTCTAAGTACTGGGATTACAGGCATGCAACACCATGCCTGGATTGTTGGTCATTTTTAGAGACCACTCCTAGTATCAACTTTTGCAGGCTGGTTCCTCTGGAGGTTGGCACTGATATTGAATTTGAGGTGCAAGATATGCATTAGGGATCAATTCCTATTAAAGGCAAGGGGGGCAGTGTTGAGATAAGGAAGAGAAGGAGCTGTGAAGAAAGCTTGACAAAGCCTTGGACAACTCCGCAAGAAGCTCCAGAGTTGCCCCAGGTCATGACAAAATTGCCAGGCCTTTAAATCCCACCTCACTCAGCACCTGGATGTGGGCATCCTAGCAAACTTGATTTCTTTTCTTTTCTTCGTTCTTTTTTGGTGCTGAGAATTTACCCAGGGTCTTACACATGCTAATCACATGGTCTACCACTGAGTCCCCAAACTTGATTTCTTCAAAGGTAGTTCTCTGCAGGAGGCAGATTCTACTGGAGCTGATGGTTAGAGACTGCTGGTTACTATCCATGCTGCTGCTGCATAGCAGGTCCTTCTAGAAGAGGGAATTTTGGTGGTGCATCTCTGTGTTTATCATAAGCTTCTAGGAATAGGCTTGCTAGATTTAGCAAATTAAAAAAATCCAGAATGTCCAGTTAAATTTGAATTTCAGATAGACAACTAATGATTTTTTTTATTGTAAGACTGTCCCATATATTTAGTATAAGTCTAATTTATTGTTTTGTGGGCTGAATAAATGATATAAACTGAATAAATGATAGCCATTATCTTTTTTTGTGTGTGTAGTATTGGAGATTGTGCTCAGGGGCATGTTATATCACTGAGCTACATCTCTAGCTGTTTTTATTTTTTATTTTGAAACAGGGTCCCGCTAAATTGCTGAGGCTGGTCTTGAACTTGTGATTCTCCTGTTTCGGCCTCCTAAGTAGTCAGGATTGCAGGCGTGTACCATCATGCCTGGCTTCCATTATCATTTGTAAGCAGACATTTTCCAAGGGTGAGATTAGGAACAATGACTAAAGTTTCATTGGTTTTGTCTGCCTATCTTCTTAATAAGTCCCTTGGCACCCACACTTCTGGATGCTTTTCCTCATGTGTTCTTAATGTAGAAACTTACTGTTTCTTGCCTGGTCCATCAGTCTCCTGCTGGGCATTGCTGATGCCCCACTGGACCCCTCCTCTGGTGTACCACAGAGCTGAGTGGTAGTTTATGGTGAAGTAGTGGAGAATCCTTCTCTTCCATTACTGATATACCCCATTAGAAGACTATCTAGAGTGCCATCTGTGCCCTAGTGTCTCATAGCTTTTTCAAAGTTTGCTTAAAGACTACTATTTACCATAGGAATCACTCATAGGTCTATGTGGGGTGTTTGGAAAAATAATGTATTGAGAATTACCTATTTCCTTCAAACACTAAGGTTTTCTTAGTTCTTTATACCTTTCTATTTCTTCTTTTAGGTTGCTTCTCCACTCAGCATGGTCTGCACTGCCTCATGATGGGATTCTGGGGAGTAGGGCATGAAGGAAGGGCAAGACACCAGTTAGAACTTTAGTCAGGATTCAGAAGCCAGGTGAGGTGATGCATCCTGTAATCCCAGTACTTGGGAGGCTGAGACAGGAGGATCGCAGGTTTGAGGCTAGCCTCAGCAACTTAGACCCTGTTTCAAAATAAAAAGTTAAAAGGGGTGTGGGTGTAGCTTGGAGGTAGAATGTCCCTGGGTTTCAATCCCCAGAACCAACCAACCAACCAACCAACCAACCAACTAACCAACCAACCAGCCAACCACCAACCAACCAACCAACCAACCAACCAACCAAAAAATCAAAACAACAAAGTTTAGGTAGGATTCGGACATATTTCAGCATGTCCTACAAACTGGATTAGAGGGCCACCAGAAGACATTTTGCTTTTCATTTTTCCCCCTAAGAAATGAGAACTTTGAGTTGGTTCACAGCAGACATGGAGAGAATAGTGTATTTTCTGTCTCCGATATTGGTGCCATGACCTGGCTTGATGTCCTCATCTCTAATTCTGGGAAGAAGCAACCTCTGTGTGTGGCTGATTCTGGGAGGACTCTCTGAGAACGTGGGCACAAGTGGCACTGCTTGGGCTCAGGTATGAGCACAACACAGTGGGAACATGGCATTTCTTTGACAACTTGAAAATGGATAGCTGTAGAATTTTGGTGATGGATGATGGCACCTTTAGCAGCCATAGCAGCTATTTCATGGTAAGGACCAGTGAGGTGGCAAAAGCTGGCAATCCTTCAAGTAGATTTCAAGCAGAAAATATGTTGGGTGGAGAAGGGGAGGAAGAATGGCAGACTTTGTAAGGTAAGTGTGTTGGACAAACATTCATATTCATGCTTGAAGCACTGCTTGTTGGATAGTGCATTACAAGTTTAATGCCATAATATTAGGTACTTAGTTGGACCTAATGTAATAATAAAGAGAAAAACAAGCATGGGAACTGAAATTACATGGTAGTATTATTGGAAAGCAAGTATTCAGATGATAAGCAAATGCTGATAACAATTTCTAAAAATTAACATGGAAGTCATGCATGGTTCTTGGGAGGCTGAGACAGGAAGATTGCAAGTTTGAGGCCAGACTTAGCAACTTAGTGAGACCATGTTCCAAAATAAAAAATAAAAAGGGCTGGGGGTGTAGAACAGTGGTGGAGTGTAGACCGTCCTTGGGTTCAACCCTCAGTACTACAAACAAAACATGGAAATGAGGATACAAAATTAAAAAATAAAAAACTCACAGAAAATTAAATGTTCAAGCCAGGTATGGTGGTGCATGCCTGTAATCCCACTACTCAGGATGCTGAGACAGGAGGATCTCAGGTTCAAGGCCAGCCTCAGCAACTTAAAGAGACCCTCAGTAACTTACGAGACCCTGTTTCAAAATAAAAACCAAAAAGGGCTGACTGGGGATAGCTCAGAGGCAGAATGCCCCTGGGTTTAATCCCCAGTAAACCTCCCTCAATAAAAGAAAGGAAGAAAGGAAGGAAGGAAAGAAGGAAGGAAGGAAGGAAGGAAAAAAGAAAGAAAGAACGAAAATAAATAAATAAATAAATAAAGAAAGAAAGAAAGAAAGAAAGAGAAAGAAAGAAAGAAAGAAAAAGAAAAAAGAAAGAAACATGTTGAGACTCCCTGGGGCAATTGGCCCATTTTTTTTCTCCTACAGGACTCTACCATTTATTGGTAATCAACACTAGTAAGGGAGCCATTCTAACAAGTGTGTGTGTGTGTGTGTGTGTGTGTGTGTGTGTATGTGTGTGTGTGTTACTGGGGATTGAATCCAGGGGTATTGTACCTCCGAGCTCTACTCCCAGCCCTATTTTATTCTTTTATTTGGAAACAGAGTCTCACTAAATTGCAGAGGGCCTCACTAAATTGCTCATGCTGGCCTCGAACCTGCGATCCTCCTGTCTCATCCTCCCAAGTACTGGGATTACAAGCCTGCGTCACCATGCCTGACTCTATACAAAGTTTTGAATTCAACCCACAACAGAATACCTTGACATTAGTATTACACAGTCCACCATTTTTTAAATACGTTTATTGGTTCATTATAGTCTCACATCATAATGTAGTTCACAGTGATAGTGACATATATGCACGCAGTACTTGGTGGGCTTTCCCCTGGCTCCTTCCCCAATCCCTCTTCCCCATACAGGGTACTGAGATTGACACTGGTATTCTCACATATGTACATAATGTCAATGAAAGTGATTCCTTCATTGATCCTCCATCTCCCCCCTTCCCCTAGGCCACCTCCCTGGCTCCACTGAAGTTTCTCCTCCATTATCTGAAGTCTCTCTGGTATCCCCATAACTCCCTAGCTTCCTCATATGAGAGAAAACATATGACCCTTCAATTTCTGTGCACAGTCCACTATTTAAAAAATTGTAATTACTAATGCATATTAATTGTACAAGTTAATGGGTTTGACTGTGACATTTGCATACGTGCATATATATTGTGCTTTGACTATACCCCCTCCCTACTATCCTTTCTTGCCTGCCTCTCTACTGCCCTTCCCCAGTCCACTTTTCCTCCCCTAATAGTTCCTTTTCTACTCTCTGTTAATTTTTTTAAAATTTCCACATATGAGAGAAAATAAATGATACTTGTCTTTCTCAGTTTGGCTTATTTCACTTAACATTATGGTCTCCTGTTCCACCCATTTTTCTGAAAATGACATGATTTTGTTCTTTGTGGATGAATAATATTGTTTGTGTGTGTATATATATATAATATATATATATAAATACATTTTTTATACATGTATCTGTTGACTGGCAGACTGATTCCATGACTTGGTTATCGCAAATTGTGTTGCGATAAACATGGGTATGAAGGTATCTCTCTAGTGTGCTGACTTTAATTCTTTGAGTATATACCAAGGAGATGTATAGCTGGGTCATATGGTGGTTCCATTCCTAGTCGTGTGTGTGTGTGTGTGTGTGTGTGTGTGTGTGTGTGTGTGTGTTACTGGGAATTGAACCCAGGGGCATTCTACCTCTGACTGAGCTATACCCCCAGCCTTTTTAAAAAAATTATATTGAAACAGGGTCTTGCTAAATCACTGAGGCTGGCTTTGAACTTGGAATCCTCCTGTTTCAATTTCTCAGGTATTGGGTATACAGGTATGCATAAATGCACCTGGCTCATTCCTAGTCTTTTGAGGAAACTCCATACTGATTTCCATATGGCTGTACTAATTTACATTCCCACTGGCAGTGTATAAGGGTTCCTTATTCCCTAGCACCCTCAACAGAATTTCTTGATTTTTATTTATTTATATATATATTTGTGTATGGTACTAAGAATAGAACCAAGGGGTGCTTTACTACTGAGGTACATCCCCAGCCCCCCCCCTTTGAGACCCCCTTTGAGACAGGGTCTCACTGAGTTGCTGAAGCTGGCCTAGAACTTGCAATCCTCCTGCCTCAGCCTCCCAAGTAGCTGGGATTACAGGTGTGTACCACCATTCTCTGATGCTTTTTGTATTCCTGATGATGGCTATTCTAGCTGGAGTGAGATGAAATCTCAGTGTAGTTTTGATTTGCATTTCCCTGATGGCTCAAGATGTTGCAAATTTTTTCATATTATTATTGGCCATTTGTACTTCTTCTTTTGAGAAGTGTCTGTTCAGTTTATTTGCCCATTTTATTGATTTGGTTATTTGATTTTGGGATTAATTTTTTTGAATTCTTTATATATTCTGGATATGAAACCTCTGTCAGAAGAGTAGCTAGCAAAGACTCTGAGGGATAACCCCTCTCTTTGCTCTGTTATTTGTTTCCTTTGCAGTGCAGAAACTTATTAATTTGATTTCATCCCATTTGTACATTCTTGCTGTTATTTCCTGAGCTATTGGAGTCTTATTCAGGAAGCCATTGCTTGTACCTATGTCCTGAAATCTTTCCCTATCTTTTCTTCTTGCAGTTTCAAAGTTTCAGGTCTTACATTTAGGTCTTTGATCCATTTTGAGTTGATTTTTGTATGGGGTGAGGGGTTGGGATCTAGCTTCATTTTTCTACATATGGATATCTAGTTTTCCCAGCACCATTTGTTGAAGAGGCTGTCTTTTCTCCAACATATGTTTTTGGTGCCTTTGTTGAGAATCAGATGGCTCTAGCTGTGTGGGTTTGTCTCTGTGTTCTCTATTCTATTCCATTGGTTTCTGTGTCTGTTTTTATTCCAGTACCATGCTGTTTTTGTTACTTTGGCTTTGCAGTATATTTTGAAATTGAGGTTTTGCGTTGCCTCCAGCATTGCTCTTTTTGCACAGGACTGTTTAGACTATTCAGGGTCTTATTTGCTTCCACATGAGTTTTTGGATTTTTTTTTTGGTTGTTGTTTTTATACGAAGAATGTCATCTGTATTTTGATTGGGATTGCATCAATCTGCAGACCACTTTTAGCAATATGGCCAATTTAACAATATTGATTTTCCCAATACATGAACATGGGTGGTATTTCCATCTTCTAGTGTTGTCTTCAATTTCAGAATGAAAAATCATCAAGAATACAAACAATGAACTGAGTGTGGTAGCACAGACCTATAATCCCAGTACTTGGGAGGCTGAAAAAGGAGGATCACAGGTTCTGGGTCAGCCTCAGCAACTTAGTGAGATCCTGTTAAAAAAAAAAAAAGGCTGGGGGTACTGGGGGTGTAGCTCGGAGGCAGAATGCCCCTGGGTCTAATCCATAGCACCCCCCCTGCCAAATAAATAATACAAACAGTAAATGCTGATAAGGATTCAGGGGGAAAAGAAACATTTATACACTGTTAGTGGGAATGTAAATTACTATAGCCACTATGGAAATCAGTATGGAGATTCCTCAAAAGACTAGGAATTATGACCTAATTATTATATAACCAAACTATACCACTCCTTGGTCTATACCCAGTGGAATTAAAGTCAGCCTATCATAGAGCTACCTGCATGCCCATGTTTATTGCAGCACAATTTACAATAGCCAAGTCATGGAAACAGCCTATGTGCCAGTCAACAGATGAGTGGATAAAAAAATACAACACACACACACACACACACACACACACACACACACACACACTGTAGTGTTATTTAGCCACAAATAAGAACAAAATTATGTCATTTGCAGGAAAATGAATGGAACTGGAGAACATTATGTTAAGTGAAATAAGCCAGACTCAGAAAGATAAGTGTCACATGTTTTCCTTCATGTGTGAAAACTAGGGGGAAAAAGACAATGTGAAAGTAGGAGGAAGACTACTCGAGCAGAGGAAGGAGGTCGGAAAGACATGGGAGAGTAATGGGAGTGGATATGATCAAAGTATGTTACATGCATGTACACATATGCCATAACGAAACCCGATGTTCTATACAATTAAAATGTGCTAATAAAGAAAGCCTGATAAAATTCAGCAGCAAATCTCTCCAGTCCTGGGCTTTTCTTTGTTGGGAAGCTTTTCATTACTGCTGCAATCTTCAATCTTATTTGTAGTTTATCTATTTAGGTTTTTTCTTTTTTGTACTGGGGATTGAACCCAGCGGCATTCTGTCTCTGAGCTATACCCCCAGCCCTACTTATTTAATTTTTAACTTTTATTTTTATTTTGTGGTACTGGGGATTGAACCCAGGGGCATTTTACCTCTGAGCTATACCCCCAGCTCTATTTTTATTTTTATTTTGAAACAGGGTCTCACAAGGTTGATGAGTCTCACGACTTGCTGGACCTGTGATTGTCCTGTCTCAGCCTCCCAAGTACTGGGATTACAAGCATGCCCTACCACGTTTGGCTCTTACCTTTTATTTTGAAACAGGGTCTCACTAAGTTGCTGAGGCTGGCTGTGAATCCTAGCTCCTCCTGTCTCAGCCTCCCAGGTACTGGGATTACAAGTTAGCACCACCCCATTAGGCTCCATTTAGAGTTTTTACATCCTACTGCTTCAGCAGGATACAATTTTGGTGGGTTCCACGTGTCTAAAAATTTGTCAATTTCTTATATATTTTCACAATTCTCCCATTTTTAGGAATACTGTTACATTTGTTTCTGTAGCTTTAGCCTGGCATAATATCTAAATTATAGCTAATGTTCCATAGATATGAAGCAATATACTCTTTTATGATTCCCTTTATTAACACTGTTGAAGTTTTTGTAAAATGGCTTATTCTTCACCTTCCCACCCTCTGCTACAAATCTGGATCAAAATCTTATCATCTGGGGTGGAGAGGGAGTCAGGAACGAGGTTAAATCCATAAACTCCAGTCCAGTCATCATTCCACTAGGCTGTGCTACAGATCTATCCTATGGGACTAGATCTGTCTCATCACCTTAATTATAAGTACAAATGCAAGCATCTGTTGACAGAATGCTATGAAAATTAATTGTGCTCATATAATCAACTTTATATAACAATCATATGCATGCAATATTTTGTCCTGAGCATGTAGAGTTGATACTATTGATCCAGTGTCAATAGGACACATCTGTGAATGAATTTCCTTTCAAATATGGTATGATATGATTTGGTAATTTATATACCTTGATTTCCTCCTCTAATATTGATGAAATGGCAGGCCTTTTACTGATCATTGAGATACAGTCTGATCTTAAAGAAGAATTTTGCTTTTTGTTCAGCTAATTGGTTATTCCAGCACTTGATCCCACACTCTTGGATTAATTAGCATAATGTTTCCCAATTGAGTTAAATCGCTTAGATCTTTCATCTTTGCGATGTCATTGCAGGAGAAGATAAAAATGTCATGGAGATATGAAAAAGTCTGTGAACATGGGGATATTAGAATGTTGTATGTGTGTTCAATGTGTGTAAGAATCAAAGCAAAACACAGCCATCATTTGTTTGGAGGAGCAGAGCTCCATACAGAGTCTATCAGTGTCATCCCACTGATGGCATGAGAAGAGAGGTCTTATGCAGTCGGCTGGCTGGAACTAAAGGCCGCACGCCAGGAGGAGAAAATTTGCTGGAAATGATGGTGTGTGCGATGAAATGATCATTTCCTTTTTGACAATTATCAAGTCAGGACAGATAGCGTAGGAGTTGTAAGGGTTACGAAGAGGATTAGGTGTAAGAATAACAAGGCAGAGTGGGAGGACAGTGTTTAGTGCAGATGGCGATATAATGTATTATGGATATATCGTAGTGCATATTAAAACTGGCTAAAGAGATTATTTCAAAGCCAGTGAAATGAACATTTTTTCAAATAATCTTTATAAAGAACAGGTATTACTTTTTTACTAAAATTAGGAATGGTCAATCCATTGTGATATGAAACCAACTTTGACTATATTGACAAAATGAATGGATGTCAGCCGGGCGTGGTGGCGCACGCTTGTAATCCCAGTACTTGGGAGGCTGAGAAAGGAGGATTGCAGGTTCGTGGCCAGCCTCAGCTACTTAGTGAGGGCCTCTGCAACTTAGTGAGACCCTGTTTCAAAATAAAGAATAAAAAATAGGGCTGGGGGTGTAGCTTGGAGGTAGAATGCCCCTGGGTTCAATCCCCAGTACTGCCAAAAAAAAGAATCAGTAAAGTGTCTGTACTTGTTCTGATCAAATTTGTATAGTCTATGCCTAAACATTGTATTATACTCTCTTTTAGTGAATATTTCTTGGGACAGTTATGATCCCCACCCCTTAAAAGTAATGCAGATCATTGAGCAAGCTGGGGAGAAGAAAATACAACTCACTTGATTAAACTGGCAGTGACACGCAGCACATGGACTTATAAACTAGGAAATTTCCCCCATAAATTCCACAATTTAATAATACATCTGTACTGCTTACGTTAAGTCTTCAAACAAGTGCTCTGTAGTGAAGAGGTCTGAGTAGCCTGCACTGATTGTTACTTATAAAACATGCTTCACCAATGTATTTATTCCCAGAAATATCTAATAACAATGTTAGGAAGGATAACTTTCTGTTGAAATGAAAGCTTGCTCTCCTGTGGGCAACATATTTGTGACACAAGAATACTGCATGGTCTTTTGCAGATAGTAGGCACTCAATAATGTTTCTTGAATGAGAGTTGTACAGAGCAAGGGTAATTTCCTAAGTAGGGTAGCAATAGTAATGTAAATAATGTCATTTGAGGGATTTTAGGAAGGCCATTCTGCTCCAATTCATTACCCCTGAGAGCATCATATTGCCTAAAATCAAATAGTAGAGGTTCTTGTTGTTAAGGTATTGATTTCTCTAGGGTTCCTTATTAAAATGAAAAAATCTTCAGAAGATATAAGAAATTACTATAACACACCACAGTGCATGGATTTATACATAAGAAAACTTCCCCCGTAAAACTGAGGAAAAGTGACAGGTGTGGCATTAGGAATTTGATGAGACACACACACACACACACACACACACACACACACACACACACACAGAGAGAGAGAGGTAGCACGAGCATTTATTTATTTATTATTTATTTATTTAATTTGTGATACAGGAGATTGAACCCAGAGCCATCCTACCTCTGAGCCTTACCCCCAGCCTTATTTTTTATTTTGAAACAGGGTTTTGTTCAGTTGCGGAGGCTGCCCTTGAACCTGTGATCCTCCTGTCTCAGCCTCCCAAGTATACTAGGATTACAGGCGTGCAGCACTGCACCCCACTCTATTTTGTTAGGGAGAAGACAGGAATTTCCAGCTGGGCATGGTGGCGCACACCTGTAATTCCAGTGCTTAGGAGGCTGAGAAACCAGGAGATCCAGGTTTGAGACGAGCCTCAGCAACTTAGGAAGACCCTGTTTAAAAGAAAAGGGGTGGGGGCTGGGGATGTAGCCCATAGGTAGAATTCCCCTGGATTCAATCCGAAGTACCCCGCCCCCGCCCTCCCAAGAAATGGAAAGAGAAGAAAGAAATTTCCTGGCACAATTTGTTGCCTTAGGTGGTAGATAAAATTATTGTCCTTAATGGGAAGAAGAAGAATGAAGGAAAATCATCAAAGAGAAAGATGTACTTTGTTATCTTTAGAGAAGACTCCGAACAAGTAAGTGCCTATTATGTTATTACATAAGTGCCACCTGAGGCCAATAGGCACAGGTGAATCACTGAATACAGGTTTCATGCTTTGTGCCATGTGACTCTGGTATTCTGGCCATAGAGATTGGGGGACCAGGAACTGGGACTGTGGCCAAGCCTCTTACCTGGCTGCCTGGTGGGTTCCCTGATCCAAATAGATACTGCTGCATGGTGATTAACTGAGGAAAGGAGAGTCTCAGGAGTTCAGAATTCAAGACAAACAGAAGCAGAATCAGTAGAGAGAAAAGTTGACAGAGGGATATAAGAATTAGTTCATTACAGAAATACTAAATATCTACTGTGTGCCACGCACCATTCTAAGGTGCTTAAGATGCAGTAGTGAGCAAGGCATGGTATTCCACACTTGTAATCCCAGTACTTGGGAGGCTGAGACAGGACGATTGCAGGTTCGAGGCTAGACTCAACAACTTAGTGAGGTGCTCTGAAACTTAGTGAGACCCCGATTCAAAATAAAAACTAAAATAGGGCTGGGAGTATAGCTCAGGGGTAGAATACCCCTGGTTAAATTCTCAGTACCAAAAACCAAACCAAAACAAACAAACAAACAAACAAACAAACAAAAAAGATGCAGTAGTGAACAAAAATTTGCCTTCATGGGCCAACATTCTAGTTGGGGAGACTGGGAAAAAGCAATAAAGAAAATTATATAATACATAAAATTATGTAATATCAATATATAGTTATATAATATTAATATTATTTCAAGTAATGAAAAGTCCAGGAAGAAAAATAAATCATAGAAGGGAATAGAGTTGCTTTTTAGTTTTGTTGGTCAGGGAAGGTCTTTCTTAGGAGTTAAATAGAGGGAGACCCAGATGACATGAGACTATCTGGGAAAAATATTTCTAGGCAGAGAAAATAGCGTGTGGGAAAGCCTTGAGGCAGCAGAATGCAAGAAGAGGGTCCAGGCTGTTGGAGCAGTGTGAAGTAGCTAATGGGATTGTAGCTAAGGAGGCTGGGTAGTGTCCAGGTGCCATATTAAATAAAGCCCTATAAGCCATAGTAAGGAACTTTTGCTTTATTTTAAATATGATAGGAAGTCACGGGAGGGTTTTGAACAGGAAAGTGACATGATACAATCTGCATTTTAACCAGATTCCTTGGGCTGCTGTGTGGAGAACTGGCTGAAGGGGGAAGAGTGGAAGTAGGGAGATGGATTAGTCGGGACTTGTAATCCAGGAGAGAGGTGATGGCGGCTTGCGATAGGGTATTAGTGGTCAAGGTTATTAAAATTGGCTGGATTCAGAATGTATTTGAAGGCTAGAGAAGAGGGGAATTGGTAATGGTTTTGCTGAGGGACAGAAGATGTAACTTCAGAAATGACAGTTTTTATGAGAAAGGCAGTACACACACACACACACACACACAGAGAGAGAGAGAGAGAGAGAGAGAGAGAGAGAGAGAGATCAATAAATGCACATGTTATCAGGCTGCTAGTTGTTTCCTTGAGCTACTAGATGGGTTTTAAAACCATAGCTGTATCCCCAAAACAAGGAGCTGTTGCCCTACTTCTCTGTGCTGCCTGGTTGCACAGCCGCTGAAATTTTTTTTTTCTTATGGTAAATCTGCATCACTTTAGTGCATCCATGTTCCCTGCAAATAAAGACCTGAACTAATAAACTTTGGCTGAGCACCCTCCAGGTTCACATAGATATTCTTGATGTTTATAATGCTTAATCTAAAGCTTCAGCAGCATTACCAATAGGCTTTAATCTTAAAAACTCCACTAGATCAGTTTAATCCTAATGTTACAGGGTTTTTTTTTTTACATTTATTGGTGCATTGTAGTTATACATTTTGGTAAGTGTCAGGGTATCAGAAGCATGCATGCACACATTGCTCATTTAGCCCTCCCTCAAATCCCACCCCATTCCCTTCTCCTTCACTCCTTTCCATGTTCAGCATAGTGATCAACTCTGATAAGTTTATTTATATACATCATGTGCATTAGTGTATTTCCCTCTTCCCCCCTCCTGTCTTCCTCAGTTAGGTCGCCTTCTTTGCTCAACTAAAGTTTTCTCCTTCTTTGTCTGGAGTTCCTTCTAAGTCCCATTCTCCCTAGCTTTCACATATTAGGGAGAATATCTGATTTTTCACTCTTTGTGATTTACTAATCTCACTTAGCATAATGTTCTCCAGTGCCCTCCATTTCCCTGCAAATGATGTAATTTTGTTCTTCTTTATGGCTGCATAAAATTCCATTGTGTACATATCCCATAGTTTTGTGATCCATTCGTCTGTCGATGGACACCTTGGCTGGTTCCAAAGTTTGGCAATTGTGAATTGTGCAGCTATAAACATAGATACACATGCATTAGTCTGGTAGTTTCATTTTAGTTCTTTTGGGTAGATGCCTAGGTTTTAATAAGGATTTTACAAAGCAAATATCAAGTGTTTAGAATTGAAAAAACATTAAAAGAGACATGCAATGACCTGTTTCAAAATTATTTAATTTGAGTAATTTGAGTAGTAACATATTCTACACCTTGACAACGGGCTCCCGTCCTTAGAATAGAAACTGTGTGCCTTGCCTGACAAGCAGTTGATGTTTAATAGATCACTTCTCGAGGAATGAACGAATTGATGCCTGCCAATCCTTCATTTTTATTGTTAAATTTATACATATAGCCAGTCACTTTTTTTTAATATGAGGCACTCACTATGTTGCCCAGCCTGACCTTCAACTGGCAGTCCCCCTGCTTCACCCTCCTGAATAGCTGGGATTACAGGTGCATACCATCACACCTGGCTGAGCCTATAGTGGTCCATGTATTTATTGATTAAAACAGGAGATATAACTACAAAGAGGACACTTCAACTTGTAGGAGTTGAGCCAGAAACTTATTTGGATTTAAAATGTAGATGTCATTTGTTTACTTGGAAAAAACTCCACATTTTTGTGTGTTGCATAAAAATAAGCATCACTAGAATAATAAGAGGTTATTTTTTGTAACATCTGTGTACAAATTATTATTAGCACTGCTAATCCAAGAGCTTAATCATTGGCATGGTACCTGTATCAGCACCAGATGCAAGCTTTCTGAACCTAACAGTAAATAAATGAACTTGAATAATTTTAGTATAATTTTAAAATAAAACAAAAATATAAATATGTTTTCCAAAGCTAGCTCATTGGTCCAAAGCTAGCCCATTTACGAATGAATATTTAAAAAATGTGCCATTGTGTTTCTAAATTACAGTTTTCCTTTCATATAAAACAAAAATAGATATCCATGAATAGTAGCAGAATTTTAGTGGATGTACCAACATAATTAGAATAAAATACATAAAAATCTCAAACTCAATCTTCAAGACAAAAAACTAACTTTTGTTAAAAATGGAAACCTACCACCAGTCACATCTGTCAATGAAATGTTTTGTAGACAGACTTGGGATAAAGTAGGTTTGAAGACTCAAATTGAACTTGTAGAAATATAGGTAGTTAAGAATATAAAAACTGCTATGTGGAGTTGGTTCACAGTTTTTGTTGCTGTTATAGGAGGGAAGCATTTCTTTTCCTCTTATTAATCTCAAAAGTTTAGGTTTGAAGCAAACTAAACTATCATAAACTACCTCAAGTCATTATGATTTTATCATATCTAACTTTGAATATTTTGAAGCTATTGATATTATCGTTTTGTACTTCCTTGAGGGTAATGAATCCCATGTATTTACTATCTCTTACTGTTGTAATTCTTTTTTTTTTGACTTTTCTTTTTTTTTATTGGTGCAAGATGTAATCATACATCATGATGGGTTTCAGGGTGATAGAAGTATACATGCACACATCGGTCAATTAGCCCTCCCCCAATTCCTACCCCAATTCCCTCCTCCTGCTCAGCATAGTAGTTGACTTGGATATATTTGTGTATGTACATCCTGAGCATTAGGGTGTTTCCCTCTTCCCTCCTCCCATCTCCCTCAATTAGGTGGCCTTCTTTACTCATCTGAGGTTTCCTCCATCTTTGTCTGGAGTCCCTCTTATGCCCTATTCTCCCTTACTTCCGCATGTTAGGGAGAACATCCGACTTTTCACTTTTTGTGAATGACTAATCTCACTAAGCATAATGTTCTCTAATTACACCCATTTCCCTGCAAATGATGTAATTTTGTTCTTCTTGATGGCTGCATAAAATTCCATTGTGTACATATCCCATAGTTTTGTAATCCATTCATCTGTTGATGGTCATTTTGTCTGGTTCCATAGTTTGGCAGTTGTGAATTGTGCAGCTATAAACATAGATATGCGTGCATTAGTCTGGTAATTTGATTTCCATTCTTTTGGGTAGATGCCTAGAAATGGTATTGCTGGGTCATAAGGTAGGTTCATTCCCAATCTTCTGAGGATCCTCCACACTGTTTTCCAAAGTGGTTCCACTAATTTCCAATCCTACCAACAGTGTATTAGAAGAGTTCCTACTTCTCCACATCCTCGCCAGCATTTGTTGTTGTTTGTGTTTTTAATGATTGCCATTCTAATTGGGGCTAGGTGAAATCTCAGGGTAGTTTTGATTTGCATCTCTCTGATTGCTAATGATGTTGAACATTTTTTCATACATTTATTGGACATTTGTATTTCTTCTTTTGTGAAGTGCTTATTTAGTTCATTTACCCATTTTTTTGATTGGCTTGTTTTTTAGTGGTGAGTTTCTTGAGTTCTCTGTATATTCTAGATATTAGTCCTCTATCAGAGGAGTAGCTGGCAAAAATCTTCTCTCATTCTGTTGGCTCTCTGTTGAGGTTCTTGAGTGTTTCCTTTGCTGCGCATAAGCTCTTCAGTTTAATGCAATCCCACATATTGATCTTCTTTTTAATGTCTTGTGCCTTTGGGGTCTTGTTGAGGAAGTTTTTGCCTGTGCCTATGTGTTGAAGAGTTGAACCTATGCCCTTTTCAAGTAGCTGCAAGGTCTCTGGTCTAATTTCCAGGTCTTTGATCCATCTTGAATTGACTCTTGTGCAGGGTGAGAAAGTGGAGTTTATTTCCATTTTTCTGCATGTGGTTAACTAGTTTTGCCAACATCATTTGTTGAAGAGGCTATCTTTTGTTCCAGTGTATGTTTTTGGCTCCTTTGTCAAAAATCAATTGGCTGTGTGTGGATTTGTTTTTGAGTCTTCTATTCTGCTCCATTGGTCTATGTGTCTGCTTTTGTGCCAATACCATGCTGTTTTTATTACTATGGCTCTGTAGTACAGTTTGAAGTCAGGTATTGTGATGCCTCCTGCATGGTTCTTCTTGCTGAGAACTACTTTGGCTATTCTGGGTTTTTTGTTGTTCCAAATGAATTTAAGGACAGATTTTTCTATGTCTGTGAAGAATGACCTTGGTAATTTAATGGATATTGCATTGAATCTATAGATCACTTTTGGAAGAATGGCCATTTTGATGATATTTATTCTGCCTATCCAAGAGCATGGGAGGTCTTTCCATCTTCTATGATCTTCTTCAATCTCTTTTTTCAGTGTTTTGTGATTTTCCTTGTAGAGGTCCTTTACCTCCTTGGTTAGGTTTATTCCTAAGTATTTTATTGTTTTGGGGGATATCATGAGTGGAAATGTTTTCTGGATTTCTTTTTCAGTGGATTTATGGTTGGCATATAGAAAAGCTTCTGATTTTTAAAGATTGATTTTGTATCCAGACACTTTGCTGAATTTGTTGATTGGTTCAATAAGCCTTTTTGTTGAGTTTGTTGGGTCTTCTAAGTATAATATCATGTCATCTGCAAATAGAGATAATTTCAGTTCTTTTCCTATTTGTATTCCTTTGATTTCCA
Source organism: Glis glis (assembly GCA_004027185.1). Lineage (NCBI taxonomy): Eukaryota > Metazoa > Chordata > Mammalia > Rodentia > Gliridae > Glis > Glis glis. The sequence goes on from PVJS01017342.1 coordinate 27,561, forward strand.
AGACTTCTCTTGTCTTATTGCTCTGGCTAGAGTCTCGAGTACTATATTAAAAAGGAGTAGTGATAATGGACATTCTTGTTTTGTTCCTGATTTTAAAGGGAATTCTTGCAGTTTTTCCCCATTTAATATGATGTTGGCTTTGTGTTTATTGTATATTGCCTTAATGATTTTGAGGTAAGTTCCTTCTATTTCGATTTTCTGCAGTGTTTTTTTTTAATATGAATGGGTGTTGGATTTTGTCAAATGCTTTTTCAGCATCTATTGAGATGATCATGTGATTTTTGTCCTTAGTTCTATTTATGTGGTGAATAACATGTATTGATTTGCATATGTTGAACCAGCCTTGCATCCCTGGGATGAAACCAACTTGGTCATGGTGTACAGTTTTCTTGATATGGTTTTGAATGCATATTGCTAGTGTTTTGTTTAGAATTTTTGCATCTATGTTCATCAAGGATATTGGTCTGTAATTTTCTTTTCTTGAGGGATCTTTATTTGGTTTTGGTATTAAGGTGATAGTGGCTTTGTAGAAGGAGTTTGGAAGGTTTTCATTTCTTTCTATTTCATTGAATAATTTATGAATTATTTGGTTTAATTCTTCTATAAAGTTTTGTAGAATTCAAATGGGAATCCATCTGGACCTGGACTTTTCTTTTTTTTTTTTTCGTGGTACCGGGGATTGAACCCAGGGGCATTCTACCTCCGCGCTACACCCCCGGCCCTATTTTTTTATGCTTTATTTTGAAACCGGGTGTCACGAAGTTGCAGAGGGCCTCACTAGGTAGAGAGAGAAAGAAAGAGAGAGAGAGAGAGAGAGAGAGAGCTGAGGCTGGCCGCGAACCCGGATCTTCCAATCTCCGTCTCCCAAAGTACTGGGATTACAAGTGTGCGCCACCACGCCTGGCTGGACTTTTCTTGATGGAAGACTTTTTAATGCTGTTTCTATCTCTTTGCTTGCTATTGGTCAGTTTAGGTTTTCTATATCCTCTTGATTCGATTTAGATAGATTGTATGTGCCCAGAAATCTGTCAATTTCTTCTATGTTTTCCAGTTTAGTGGAGCACAAATTTTCAAAATAGTTTCTGATGATCCTCTTGATTTCCCCACTGTTTGTGGTGATATCTCCTCTTTCATTTCTTATATTTATAATTTGGGTCAATTCTCTTTCTTTTTTTGGTTAAGTTGGCTAAGGGAAAGGGAGGGAATGGAGAGGGAGTCAGGGGAAAACTCACCAACTGCTGTGTGCATGTATGTCACTATCACTATGAGCTACATTATGATGTGAGACTATGATGCACCAATAAAAGTATATAAAAAAAACAAAAACAAAAATAGGATTTAAAGCACTTCATCACAGAAATACCAACAAACTACAAAAGAAGACATCAAGAAAGGAAGAAAAAAGGATCTAAAAACAACCAGAAAACAATGAGCAAAATGGCCATAGTATGCTTTTGCCTATCAATAATTACCTTGAATGCAGATAGATTAAATTCTCCAATAAAATAACATCGAGTGGCTAAATGAATGTTAAAAAAAAACCCTTCCAATATCCAGTGACCTGCTGCATACATGAGATTTACCTCAGTTTTAAGGGTGCACATAGACTGAAAATGAAGGAATGGAAAAAAGATATTCCATGCAAATGGAAGCCAAAGAGAGCAGAACTGACTTTACTTATATTCAACAAAGTAGACTTTAAATAAAAAGCTAAAAAGAGACAAATAAGGTCATTATGTAATGACAAAAGGATTATCTCACCAAGAAGTCATAGCAGTTGTAAGTATATACACACACATCAGAACATTTAAATATATAAAACCAATATTAAATGATCCGAAAGGAGAGCTAGACTGCAATAAAATAATAGTAATGGAATTTAATATCCAATTTTAAATATGGACAGGTTATCCAGACAGAAAATTTATAAAGAAACACTGGATTTGAACAACACTTTAGTCGTAATGGATCTAACAGACATATACAGAACATCCCACCCAAGAACAACAGAGTATGTATTCTTCTACGCATACAGGGAACCTATTCCAGGATAGATCATCATAGGCCACCAGACAAGTCTTAGCACATTTAAGAAAATCAAAATTATATCAAGTTCCAAACACAATGATATTAAACTAGGAGTCAGTGGCAGGAGGGACATTGGAAAATTCACAAATACATGAAAATTGAACATTATGCTCATGAGCAATCAGTGGGTCAATGAGGAAAATAAAAGGGAAATTAAAAAATAACTTGGGACAAACAAGAATGGAAACACAGCATACCCAAACTTAGAAAATGCAGCAAAAGCAGTTCTAAGAGGAAATTCTACAGCCATAAATGTCATTTGTGATAACACAGGTAGAACTGGAGAACCTTATGGTAAGTGAGATAAGCCAGGGACAAAGAGACAAACACCACATGTTCTCACTTATATGTGGGAAGTAAAACAATCTAGCTCAAAGAAATAGGGAATAGAATGGTGGTTACCAGAGGATGGGATGGTGGTGGCAGTGGGGGGAATAGGGAGTGATAGTCAAAGGGTACAAATCTTCAATTAGACAGGAGGAATGTTCTCTTTTTCTTTCAGATATATGACCTAGTATGGCAAATTTAGTAAATAATAAAGTATTATACATTTTAAAATTGATGAGAGAAAATATCACATGTTCTCAACACAAAAAATAAATATTTGAGGCCATGGATATATTAATTAGCTTGATTAATTATCCTACATTGTACTCGTAAATCATAACATGGCTATGTACTCCATAAATATATACAATTATATTTTGGCAACTTATAAATAAAAACCTAAAAATTAAAAAGAAAAAAGAATATATGCACATTTACATGCATTTGCAAAAACAAAGACTTGAAGATTTAACTCTAAACTAAATGTAGAATGGGAGACATCCCATGGAGAGGAAAAGAATGGAAGCCTCTCTATCTTCCTTTCTGTCCATATTTTGTTTTTAAACAATATAAATGCAGTACCTACTCAAAAAAGAAAGTCTAAATTGAAACAAAATGAACAGATATGTATGTAAAATTAGTATCACAGCTTCAAAAAGAAAAGATTTTTTTCAAATTATTTTATAACAGTTGAGGGGTATGAGTGAGGATCATTGAAGGAATTACTACTTTTGGCTTTGTTGTACATATGTGAAAATACCAATGTCAATCTCAATACTGTGTATGGGGAAGGAGTGGGGTGGAGCCACCAAGTACTGTGTGCATGCATGTCACTATATTGTTCTTTCAAAACGATTTTCTTTATATTTTAAGGTAAAACAAATAAGTAAAGATGTTAATGTCATTAGCAATCAACATTTTTAGTGTAAAGAAATAAAGTTATAAAATTAGAAAAGTTGGTTATAAACATTATAAAAATTAGAAATTTCAATACAGTGTTAACTTAAAATTGTCAACTCACATTGTCTAGAAACAATATCATGCCAGTTATAGTGAGCAGCTCATAATTTGATTTGTAATGCTTTTTCCTTCACAAAGAAACCAGAACTATTTATAGAAATGACTGATTCCTGGTATGAGAAAGTAATTATAAAATGACCTTAAGACCCTTGTGTCAGAAAGCAAGAAAACATTTAAAGATTAACAGGGTTGTTTCAAAAGAACATAGGATTCAGAGAAGGAAAAGACAAACCACAGACTTGGAGAAAATACTTGTAAAAGATTTATGTGATAAAAAGACTTATCCAATATATACAAAGAACTCTTAAAAGTCTTATAAGAAAACAAACACCCCAATTACAAAATGAGCAAAAGATCTGAATAGACACCTTGCCAAAGAAGATATGTAGGTGAGAAATAAGCATATGAAAAGATGCTCAACACTGTATGTAATCAACAAATTGCAAGTTAAAAGGAGAAACCACAATATACTTCTTCTCAATAGGGGTCACACCCTTTTGTACCCCAACTACAAATGTTTGAGAGTACCTGTTTCCCTACATCCTTGGCAATGGAATATATGGTCAAACTTTTGAATTTTTACCAATCTGACACATAAAAAATTAATCTCAGTGTAGTTTAATTTTCATTTCTATCACAAGATAGAAATATTTTATTGTTGCATATTTTAATTTGCTTAAGGGTTATTAGCATTTCTTTTTTGTGAACTGTTAACTTTCTACTTTTCTGTTAGATTTTTGGTTATTTTCTCCTTGCATTCTATGACCTCTTTGTATATATCTGTGTCTATACAAATACATACATATACATACATTTTGCCATGCAAAGTCATTTTGTATTTATAAAATCAAACTTATCAATGTTTTATTTTATGGATTCTGGATTTTAAGCTGTAGTTAGAAAAGGCTTTCTCACTTCTAGGTTGAAAGGTACTCAGCCATCTTTCCTCCTAGTATTTACATGACTTCAATATTTGTATTTAGATCTGTGATCCAGTCAGAGTTTATTCTAGACATGGTGTGATGTACTGATTCAATTTTACTCTCTTCCAAATGGTTAGCAAATTGTGCTAGCAATGTTTATTAAAAATTCTTTCTCCCAAACAATTGAGATGCCACTTTTATGATATATGGAATGTTGATACATTCTATTTATAGTCTATTTCTAGACTTATAGTTGTCCCATTAGTCTATTTATATGTCATAAAGAGACTTTGTAGTAGTTTTAAGATCTGATATAGTTAGCCGCCACTCCCAACCCTTTCCCATCAGACTTCTTTTCCTGTGGTTTATGGCTAGTCATGTTTATTTTCTTTTACATGTAAACTTTAGAATAAATGTATGTAGATCCAAGAACTTCTTGGTATTTTTGTCATCATTGTTGAGATTGTAAATTAAACTGTAGGAAGATTATAATCTCAGGGACACGATATATAACTATGTATATATATATATTTCTGTTGTTCTTATCTATTTTTATGTATTTAAACAGAGTTTTATAGGTTTTTATATGATGGTTTTCACATTTCAGTTTAGGGGTCTTCTATTATCTTTTAATTCCTTATAATTTATACATGACCGCTATTGATTTGTGGAGTAACTTTCTATCCTGTTACCTTGCTGGATTATTTTATTGCTGTAATTTTTCTATTGATTTTCTTGGGGTTTTTAGGTATATTACCATGTCATCTTAAAATAGTTATCCTCTTCCTTCCTAATTTGTTTTTTATTTAATTGAGTTGCTAAAATTTCCAATGCAATATAGAGCAATAGAGCTTTGTTCCTGGTTTTGGTTGGTTTGGTTTTATTCATCATTGTTTCTTTTTAGCTTTCCCGGGTCTCTTTCTATGCTCACCAGGCCTGGTCAGTGTCTTTGCTTCTACCAGGTCTTTCTCACCCATCTTCTTAGCCTTCATCCTAACAAAAATATGCTTTCCTTCCCCACACTTATCCAGGGACGAGTTTCCTCTTCCGGTTTGGAATTTTGAAAATGAGGAAGAGTCCCTTTGTATTTCAGTTCTTCATCAGGCAGCTTAAACTCAATTCCCGTTGTTAGTGTTTAAGTAGAAGTGGACAGAGGAACGGTCCTTTTAAATGTTTTGAAACTGTTATTAATATCACTCAGTTTCTATCTTATAACAAGATAATATGTATTTTCTATGGGCAATTAAGATACAATTAATAAAGCAGAATTACTATCTCTCATGGCTCTTGGCTAAGCTCTTATCACTTTCCTCTGTTTTGCTCCAAGTTGTGTGCCAGCTGGCTATGTGCCTTTAATCTCTGAAGTGGCCATGCTGTACCATTGGTGTGAACTTCTTTAGGATATGGAGGATTGAATAGGATGCAAAATTACAGGACACATTTTACAAAGGTTGAAAAAAGTGAGAAGATGAAGTTTACTATAGGGGAATTGAAATAATTAAGATCAAAATGTAATTTTCTTTTTAACATTTAAATGCAAGCCCAATGTGAATAGCATAACAATTTTACTCTTCATCAATTTTTCTGAAAAAAAAAAGATTATTTTGGGGGGGCAGGGTGAGGGTTGTAGATCAGTGGTAGAGCTCATGCCTAGCATGCCCAAGGCCCTTAGTTTGGTCCCCAGCACCAAAAAAAAAAAAGGTTTCTTTTTTTTTTTTACCTTGAACTTTCATCACAGTAAACTATATCAAATATAATTGATTCAAAATGACACTTTTGACATATGAAAAATCAATTCCAAATATGTCCATACCAGAAATGGGAAATAAGGTCCGTTTTGTGCCAGCCTCATTGCTTGTCACTTGGACAGTTGTTAGGATCGGCTCTGCGGCTATTCAGAGGAGGATAATGTTATGTCTGTCACAGGCAGACATGGAGAAGTAGTGGCATAAATGCCTGTTTGAAATCATCTTTACTTCAGAACTTTAAATATATGAGAGGAAAATTTATAAGTTACATTTTCTATGTTTTAGTAAATAGCATTTTATATTTAAAAACAGCTATCATCGGTAATGAAATTTCAAGTGTATTTTAACAGGTCTCAGTCTGAATTTCTTTCTTTTTTTTTTTTTTGCGGTACCGGGGATTGAACCCAGGGGCATTCTATCTCTGCACCACACCCCCGGCCCTATTTTTTTATACTTTATTTTGAAACCGGGTCTCACAAAGTTGCGGAGGGCCTCACTAGGTAGAGAGAAAGAGAGAGAGAGAGAGAGCAAGCTGAGGCTGGCCGCGAACCTGGATCCTCCCGTCTCCGCCTCCCAAAGTACTGGGATTACAAGCTTGCGCCACCACGCCCGGCTCAGTCTGAATTTCTGAGGAACATCTTTTTCTATGGCTTAAACATGAAAATCCCTGATCAATGATGGAAAACCTTATAGATGTTCCAGTTAGTCATTTATACGAATTGTAGTATTGTTGATTTCTGTCACGTGGGAATGATGTCAAGCTATCACTCCAAGTTTTCACAAACTGGCATTCTTTACCCGGGATAAATCCCTCAGCTCCACAGCTTTGTTTTTTTCATTAAATTTAACCCATATGTCATGGGTGGACTGACAATAACCAAGCTCACAAAGTGTATTTGTTAATCTTTACTGAGAACTGTAAATGGAATAGGGACTGAAGAACTCCGATCAGCTTGATTAGCTCTTAATATTTGTAGTCAAACTCCTTGAGAAGCCAGATATTAATCAAAATATCAAATTATTGATTTGTAATAAATCTTAGCCATTAGAACTAGAATGCTCAAATCGATGTGACTTGCTGTTCTCCTGATAGGCATACCTACAGGGGAAGCGAAGTCATAATGTCCTTTGTGGAACATTGATTAGAACAAAGAGTATTAGATGAATTGAATCTAAGAATTGTCTTTCCATTGGGTTTTACTTTGGCCCAGACTCTCCTGGGGACGAGTGCTCGGAGGAGCACTGCCAAGGTGTGGCTCTCGGAAGCTCCTCTTTCTATTTGCATTTGATTGGCCAATTTCCCTTTTGATTGACACATTTAATAAAGCACAGTAACATAATTAATCAGATAGCAGCCATTCTTTCAGGCCTGGCTTCCATTTGTCTTTTAAGGTGACTGCATCTCTGCGCTGATCCATTAGACATTCAGAGTTTTACACTCACAGGGCCATCATATTTCTCTAGTTTTCAGATTTTTGTGGGAAGCCTTACTACTCATAAATACTGAGATTACATCTTATTAAAGAACTGTGCATAGGCTTGTTTTTAGTGAGTAACCTGAGAACTATTTAGTTACATCAATTGTTTGAAAGATAATAGAGTGAGGGAGGGGAGAGATGGAAAAAGGTTATGAGTTGTGTACAACACATAGAAAGTTTTTAATGGATGTTAATATTCAGTAAAGTATTTCAGAAGTACACTGCTTTTCGCACATTTTTTGCTGCATGCTCTAGCTTTAGCCCTCAGACCTCCCATGCAGACTGCACATATGTTCGATGGGGCTGTGCTGTTAAAGTTAGTGTCTAATGATGTGTGCTATTTGTCTGTGGTAATGGTCTTAGGGAAGCTGAAATGGGCTCAGGATGTGATCCAGACAGCACTGCCATGCTTACTAAATATGCATTTTTGTTTCTTTTTCCCATTTTATTGGAGAATATATTTCTAAGATTAGTCTTCCTCTAAACTTCCATGTTTCTCAAATTCTATTCTACTTCACTCTGAAAAACCAAAGCTGACCCCATTGCTACAACTTCATAGTAAATGCACATTATTAAGCTTCCGATCAATACTTGGTCTTTTGAGGTGTTCATAAAGATGGCTTTTGATTCTTTCATTTAATCAGAATTGGGGCTGAGGAGGGAAAGTGGTAAGTTTTAAATTTACTTCAACTCTGTGGTTTTTCTATGGATGATGGGGCACATGAGAGAAGTTATTTTATAAAATTGGTGATGGTGACAACATTTCCAAAAGGAATTCTTTTGTATGAGACTGTTACCATTAGGGTGAATTCACAGATATGGATTTGGGACTTAATGTTTCTTCCATATAGAATTGGGGATATTTCCAAATAATTTCTGTTTTCACTAGGACAATATCTTATAGTTATGTAGTAAGATGAAACAATGCAAACCTAATATAAAAAAGTGTTATTAATAGTTATCTATTTCTGTCAGGCATTGTGATGCATGCCTGTATTCCCAGTACTTGGGAAGGTGAGATAAGAGGATTCCAGATTCAAGACCAGCATGTGGTAACTTAGTGGGACCCTGTTTCAAAATAAAAAAAATATTAAAAAAGGGCTGTGGTGTAGTTCAGTGATAGAGCAACCCTAGG
>PVJS01017343.1:0-36277 GCA_004027185.1 Glis glis
AAAAAAAAAAAAAAAAAAAAAAAACCACAAAAAAGTCTCTGGTGCACGCATGTCAGAAGTTTAGGCAGAGCTCATGAAAAGACAGGAGATTGTTTTGCATTTGACGTAGGCTAACAGGTAACTGTTGGTAGGAATGGGGATGCAGGATGGGCGCTGGGATCTGTGGTTATAACCTGGTGCTGATTTGCTTTTCCTCTCCCCTACCCATGGACAGGAGCTCCTCAGCCAGGCGGCTCGAATCCTGGGCTCGGTGGATTTCCTTGGCAACCCCATGGGGCTTTTGAATGATGTTTCCGAAGGGGTTACTGGACTGATAAAGTATGGAAATGTCGGGGGCCTTATCAGAAACGTTACACACGGGGTATCGAACTCTGCTGCCAAGGTAAGGAAATAGAGGGGGATCCCACTGTGATTAACCTCGCGAGTCCTCTGTCGCTGTCATTTCTTTGACAGTTACAGGCCACGGGAAGCTGCATCCGTGGCCTCGCCTCCCGCCCATGTGTCTCGCCTTTCCTTCCCTCCAGTGGCCTGTCACCAGGACCAGAGTGAACACCTCCCTTCCTCCTTTCCTCTGTCCCCCTGCCTCCCTCCCGCCCCTGAGCATCCTCCCCTGGGTCGCTGCAGTAGCATCCTGACCCCCGGACTTCCTTGCACCTTTCACATCACCACCAGAATGAGCTAGCTTTTTAACACATGAAATCGATCGTGCCTTCTGCCTAAAGTCTACCGGCTAATCCCCACAGCTTTCAGGGAAAGTCCAAGCTGAAATACAGCCTTCTCTAGTGGCATGGCCCATAAGTCATGCGGATCCAGCCATGGCCGGACAGTGGGACCATGGTTCTGTATCTTGCAGCCTAGTTGGCCTTTTGTTCACTGGCCTCTTATTTGGTGGACGTCTTGTCGGTCCGCGATGAGTTTTCCGTAGGAGCTGATTTCACAGGGGAGGCTGGGGAAGGCGAAGGCCGTAGAAGTGGCGTTGCCATTTGACCACGCCCACGAGGCTCTGAAGAGCTCGGCTTCCTTCCGCTTCAGCCTTCCCTATAGAGGTGACTGCATGATGAACGAGGCTTACTAGAGCACTTCCTATGCCGGAGCTTTGGTCGGAGTGAGATCACTACTGGGGGCTGTGGAGTGTGAGAGTAGCTTCACGGGAAGGGACTTCCACAGCGCTGGAAGGGATTTACCTTGAGGAGCGGGGACAGAGTGGAGTTGAGCTGCATTTCTACGGCACACGGCATTCCTGTTAATAATGTGTGAAAGCCAGGGGTTCATTCCTGTTTCCAAATTGTCCTCTAGAGGTGACAGTTCTTCTGTCAGATCAGTAGTGTTGTCAAACCGGAACTCAAGCGTCCTGTTCATCTTGTGGTCCAAAAGAGGGAAAACTTGCTTTTAGAAAAAGGGTGAGAAGTGGAAGCCAGAGAGACAGGGAACAGTCAAGCTCAGGCTGAGCCTGAGTGCGCACATCTCCGCCTGGAAGCCGTTCTTGGGTTGCCCTTGGAACTTTCCCCATCACGGTGGGACAGAGCCCTTATTATTCTTCCTTCAGCTACTGCATTGATGTGAACAGGTACACTTAAATGTTTAGTTGTAACTGCCCAGTTTAAACATTTTATTAATTTTCTTCACTGTGCTAAATTTTAATTAACATAGGAAAGTCTCCTCAGTTGTATAATCTCTTTGTTTTTGTGCTCCTGGGCTTTCGTATAACTTGAAAGATGAGTATGCTTATGGTTTACTGAGCGGTCTCCTTCAACCGAGAATAGAAATGCCTACTTTACAGGCTTATTGTGAGGGCAAATGAGCAAGGACATGAAGGGAATAGTGAAAGACACAGATGGAGAAGAGAAGCGGACCACCGCTCCGTCTGTAATATCTGCATCAAGACTGGAGCCACCAGGACAGCATCAGTATCCTTGGGAAGAAAGCCAGCGTGTGACAGTCCACCAAGGAGAGCCTCCTGGGCGGGCACTGGCGTGGGGGAGTCCGACCCCATGGGGGCCAGCTTGGCTGTTAGGGAACCTCTGACCTTCACCTTCTGGATGGGAAGGAGGACGCTGTAACTCACCCGTGATTCCGGACAGGCGAGACCTTCCGTGGGCTTCTCCAGCAGCTCCTTGCGATGCCCTTGTGAAAAGGATCAGCCTTTTCTTCATCCCGCCTCGTTTATGGAAGGCTCATTTGTTCCCCGGTTCTTCGTTTTCCCCTAGAAAACCATTCTGAAGCTCGAGGGTCAGCATGAGAATAGAATTTAGGCAAAAAAAAGGACAGAGGCCTCCCTGTCGGCACCCGCCCTGTGCGAAGGCCTCGGGGACCGCGCATGTGACTGGGTATCATGCTGTACCTTGGCATTGGGTTCGCACAAGGGCTTCCCAGGGCCTGAGACCCCTCGAGTGGAAGCCTTGTTCCCCTTGTGACTGGGGAACCTCTTCAGGTATTTGTCTTGCTTTTTTAGTAAGCTGATCAGTATTGGAGTCAATAGCTGCTCCTTGGGGGAATTGCTACGTAATTTATTTTGATAGCAAGAACAATAAATTCGTTATTTTATATATAAATATTTGTCCATTTATCTCTAAGAGTTTCGGGAAAGCAAAGAAACATAAAATTACCACTTCACATTAGAAATAGTAGATCCAGCTGGGTACGGTGCACACGCCTGTAATCCCAGTACGTGGGAACTTGGGAGGCTGAGGCAGGAGTATTGCAGGTTTGAGGCCATTATCAGCAACTTAGCGAGATCCTGTTTCAAAATTAAAAAAAATAAATAAATAAAAAGGGTTGGGGGCACAGCTTGGAGGTAGAACGCCCGGGTTTCCAATCCCAAGCACCAAAAAAAAAAAAAAAAAAAAAAAAAGAAAAGCAGATTCCAAAGCTAGGTCTATCAACTAAACGCCCATTCAGATTATCTTTGTATATGTGGTTGGACTCAGGAGCTCCATTTTCTTGTAGTTTTGTGGGTTGAAATCAGACCTTTAATATTGCTTTGGGGGAATGTTTTGTTTGCTTCTCTGTGTATACAGGAGAGTTGAAGGAAGTGCAAGGGACCACAATAGTAAACTTTTGGCCTGTGGGAAGAATCCCTTTAGACTCTGAAGTTTACAGAGTGCCTGAGTCCAGTGATTAAAAAGGAGGCAGGGAAGCCAGAATTGCACCTTGCCGAGCCTCAGCCAGCCAGCGCTGCCGTGCCGCAAGGACCGAAGGCCTTTCACCCGGCTCCATGGGCTTTGATAGCGCACAAAGACTCCAGAAACTTATTAAGCTATTTATGAATATGGTATGTGTGTGTATGTTTCCGGGATGAAGATCTAAAGTTTTTATTAGATTCTCAGATTCATGCCTCCAAAGATCATAGACCTTTATTATAGGCATTGAGCTGTGCGCTGAGGGGAGCTTGGGGCTGATAATCAGGATACTGGGGCTATAATCCCTTTCCTACTTTTTTTTTGGTTTTTTTGTGTTACCGGAGATTGAACCCAGGGGCATTCTACCTCCAAGCTACATCCCCAGTCCTATTTTATTTATTAGTTTGAAATAGGGTCACACTAAGTTGCTGAGGGCCTCGCTAAGTTGCTGAGCTGACCTCCAACCCAAGATCCTCCTGTCTCAGCCTCCCAAGTCCTGGGATTACAGGTGTGCACCACCACGCCAGGCAATGGGTAAAGCCATTCCTACCTTTAAGTAACCTTTTCCTCTTGTTAGTCTTGAGGCTTCTTCTTGTTTTTAAAAAGACGATACAGAAATCTTCCCGTCCTCCTGGTCTGAGGAGCATGAGATGAAGTAGTGGAAAGCCAGCGGGAAGTGAGAGGGGGATTTATTCTGCCACAGAAGAAGGCAGCAGACCTGCAGGTCTTAGTCCTCTGTGGGGATGCATGAATTACTCGCAGCAAAGTTTTAATTTCAGTCAGTAGTATATCTCATTTCATTTCTGTTACTTAACAACACTGACCTCAAGGAAGTAACCTGTGTCCTTCTGCCCCGCTGTTTGCCTTGGCCTGTCCTCCTTACCGCCCAGCCCCCCTAAATTACCTTACAGATTCCAAATCTGAGGTGATAGGACTTGGGGATTATGCACCGAGCTGTGAGCATCCATCCCACGACTCTGTACCCGGGTCGTAGCACGGTGGCTCTGGCCCTCAGAGGAGGCTCAGAGGTCTGATCTCACTCCTGAGGCTACAGCAGGACAGCCGCCTTTGGAATCCTTTGTAGGAATGCCATGTCTTTACCAAAGGGTCAGCACTGAACATTCCAAACCCATGTCAGAGGAACAGGCTTCTCTATGCAGCATGAATCACAAAAAGTATATTTTTCCTAGTCGTGTGTCACAGGAATATCTGCAAGCCCCTCTAACTTGTTTCAAAGCCAGAGAATTGGGGAGACCCATGCATTGAGCAAATGATCTCTCGCCTACAGACTCTAACTTCATTTATATCCATGATAATTACATAATTATTTCCGCATACTTACAGGAAAATTATATAGCTCTTGTCAGAAAGTAAAGCTTCCTTTTAATCCAAGAAAGTTTCAGTTGTCACCCATAGAGCCAGTGGTTGGTTCTCTCTTCTGTCCCTGGAGAAGCTCGGTGTTTGCTCTGCACAGCTGTCCCTTGGTCTTCCTGGGGGAAGAAGCCAGCAGACAAGGAGAGGGTGGCATTGATCTCACTCGTGGGACCTCTGCTCTGCTCTGTCCTGCTTCCCAGCCCTCTGTGTTTTTATCAAGTCAATGCAGTGTGCTCCTGGTCATGGCTACCTCATCGATCCTGGGTATATAATTATTCTATGTTTAATAAATGCAGATATTTTAATAATTTACCGTTTTTAACGGAAATGGTTTTCATCGTGGTTAGTTGTTGTTCATGGAAATTAGGATCCCTTGTGATCCTCCTGACTCATCCTCCCAAGTAGCTGTGATTACGGGTGAGTGCCATTGTGCTCATCTTAGCCTATCATCCTTGACACAAAGCAGACCCTCAGGAAATGGTAGCGGTTGTAGTCATTCTTGTGTTGGGTTGGCCATGGCTGTCACCATCTCCTTTAGGCAATAAGATTCATTGTGACTGCAGATGTGGTCACAAATATGGTCTTACTCCTGTGATGTCATCTGGTCATCAAGATAGCCTGGTCAGGTGAGGCATCATTACCCTCGGTATATAACTGAAGCACCGAGGCCCAGAGGAGGAAGGCCAACAGGCAGCTGCGGAGCCAGGCCCTCCCTTCCTGGACCAGCACCTCGGATCCCGGTTTTGATTGCGCGTCTAGATTTTAAGACATGCCCCTGTGTACTAAAAAGTAAAAACAAGAACAAAAAGCAAACAAAAACCAAATGCCCTGCCTAGTCTCATAAAAATGAATTTTTATGAGTTTTAGGAAAACTGAAGATAAATACAAGCAAGGAGGGGGTGGGGGAGAAGTTCCGACTACATAGAAAGTTCGGTAGAAAGTCTAGCCAGGACTTCAGATGCATCTTATTCCTCTTTCTCTGCTCTCCTTGGGCAGCGGTGCGCGGATGAGCTGCTCGTCTTCCAAGACAACTTTTCACCCGCCCTTTGTCCCAGGAAACCAGAGCTGGGGCGCAGCAGCGAAGCCCTGGAAACTGACTTGCCAGCCCCTGCCGTCGGCCGGCCTCCTGTCACATATTCTGTGACCTTGCTGAGGGTAGGGGAGTCCATCTGCCTTGTGTTTAGGAAACAGCGTTTGTTTCCGTTTGTTTGCGGGCAGTGTATTTATAAGGCTCAGACAAGACTAAAAGCCATGTTTACTCAAGGCGAAAGCTTTATCTTTGCACGGAAGAATGCACTGAGCCAGTGCCTGTGTGCATTTTGAAGGGGGAAAGGCAATTTCTGGCTTGTGTCTGTTTTTGTCATTATGGATGACTGCTCTATTTTATAGTCGAGCCGATTATCCCCCTAATAGCTTTTCCATGTACCTACAGACAAGGAGTAGGTGGACACCTTCCCATAGCAGCGGCTTTAGTGTGTTTGAGTTGGCACACAACTTCAGGTTAAATGAGATTCACTGCAGTGATCTGTCCCTTAGAGAACGGAGAGTTTTCTATTTTCAAAAAGACTTTGATCCTAACTAAGTCACCTGAGGGATTGCTTTTCCAGCCAGGAGGAGGTGCATCGCGTCGTCGCATGGAGAGAAATGTCTCAAATATTTGGCCTCAGAGTTTTGTTTTATTTTCCTCTAATAACCATGAGACTAACATGATTCCCTCAGCCTGAATTCTGCTGGGCTATAGGTGGATTTCAGTGCTGAATGAACATCCTCGCTTGGGCAATCTCAAACACCTGGCGGGTCAGAGTGCTTTGTGGGGGCGGGAGGAGTGGTGGCACGAGCCTGGGTGCCAGAACCCAGTGTCCCCACTCTCCCTGTTTGGCAGCCTTGTTGGTGGCGAGGCCAGGTGGACGGGCTTTGGTGTTCCTCTTTCCGCCTCGTCAGGCAGCTCAAGGGCCTGAAGCAGAGGGGACCCGTGTCACCATTGACACTCTACTCTTGAAACAGAACAATTGAGAAAGGTAGACACTGTCTTCATTTCCTAACAGTGAGTTAAGCAGGAGGCGCTGAGGTCGCCTCTCAGAGCGGAATGGGTCATGTGTCGGAGGGACTCACTTCATCCACCGGCCACAGGCTGTGGAAACGACGTGAAGTTGGAAAACAGAAAGGATTTGTGTCTTCCCAAAAGTAGTGGTTTTCTACCCAAGGTTAAACATGGTTAGTAAAAGAATAATATATTCAAGCTTGCTTAGGATGGATACTTACCCTGGGGGTTAATAATGCTTTTTTTGCATTTAAATATTCGTCATATTGGGGCTGGGTATAGCTCAATAGTACAATACTTGAACCCTGGGCAAGGCCTTGGGTTCCATCCCCAGTACCTCAATAAGAAAACAAAACAAAACCAAAAAATATTCTTTATGTTGGTTTTTGGCCTTCCCTGAAATATTGTGGCAAACCTAAGGTGAGATGAACCATTTTTATAAATATCTGAAGGACAAGTTAAGTTCTAATCCTTGGCAATAAAAAGTCAAGACTCTGTTTGAGCGGTTCTTTCTATTTTCCTTTAGTTCTCTCTTATAATTGTTATCTCTAAAAGTCTCTCTCCATTTTGAGGAAAAGCTAATGTGTTCCTAGGAGAAATAGAGAATTTCTTGACCATACTTAAAAATTGGAATTGGAAAGGGGTGTGACGAATACAGCCATCCTTTTTTTTTTTTTTTTTGTGAGGTCCTGGGGATGGAACCCAGGGGCATTCTACCTCTAAGCTACACCCCAGCCCTATTTTATTTTTTATTTTGAAACAGGGTCTCACTAAGTTGCGGAGGACCTCACTAAGTTGCTGAAGTTGACCTCGATCCTCCTGTCTCAGCCTCCCAAGTACTAGAATTACAGGCATATGCCACTGTGCCCAGCTAGCAGCCGCCATTTATTAACTACTGTATGTCAGATGTGGGACTAGGAACTTTACATGTGCTATCTCATGTAATTTTCACATGTACCCTCCAGGGAAGGAAATGTCCCCATTTTACAGAGAAGAACGAAACTCAGGATGGTCAGTAGCCTTAACTGAAGTTTAATAATGAGTTGACTGTTGGGGCTAGAAGTTTTACAGAAAACCGAATTTGGGAGTTGGCCTGTCTTTTTCCTCTAAAACAATGCTTCTCATGTATAATCATCTACCAAACCTGTATCATTGTAGAAGCTAGAACACAAGCAGTTGAAAGTGACATCATTTAAAAGTAAAGAGTTAAGCTAGGCATGTTGGAACACGCCTGTATTCCCAGTACTTGGGAGGCTGAGACAGGAGGGTTGCAGGTTTGCGGCCAGCCTCAGCAACCTTACGAGACCCTGTTTCAAAACAAAAGATAAGAAGGGCTGGGGGTGTAGCTCAGAAGTAGAATGCCCCTGGGTTCAATCCCCAGTAACACACACACAAAGTAAAGAGTTTTCCATTTATTCCCAACTTTAACTCCTTTGTATTAGGCCTTGGAATTTACCAGCTGTAATTTCTAGGATTTCAGAATTAGCCTCCTGTCTAGGAATCCCTGCTCTAATGTTAAAGTGTTGGAATGGGAGAAAAGGATTGAAAGAGTTTTCTTTTTCCAAAAAGACAATGTTTGCCCCCAAAGCATGAGGGTAAGTGGGCAGTGCTTTCTCAACCCCTGATGTGCCTTCTGGGGATTCATTCAGATTGATTGAGTCATTCATTCATTTATTTATTTTGTGTTACCGTGGATTAAACCCAGGAGCATTCTACCTCTGAGCTACACCCCCAGCCCTATTTTATTATTTATTTATTTATTTATTTATTTATTTATTTATTTATTTATTTGCAGTACCGGGGATTGAACCCAGGGGCGTTCTACCTCCGCGCTACACCTCCGGCCCTATTTTTTATACTTTATTTTGAAACCAGGTCTCACGAAGTTGTGGAGGGCCTCACTAAGTACAGAGAGAGAGAGAGAGACAGGGAGAGAGAGAGAGAGAGCTGAGGCTGGCCGCGAACCCGGATCCTCCGGTCTCTGCCTCCCAAAGTACGTGCGCCACCATGCCCGGCTATTTTTTATTTATTTATATATATATTTGCAGTACTGGGGATTGAACCCAGGGGCTTCTACCTCTGAGCTACACCCCCAGCCCTATTTTATTATTTATTTATTTATATATTTTTTTCAGTACTGGTGATTGAACCCAGGGGCATTCTACCTCTGAGCTATACCCCCAACCATATTATTTATTTTTTATTTTGAAACGGTCTCACTAAGTTGCGGAGGGCCTCACTAGATTGCTGAGGCTGGCCACGAACCTGCGATCCTCCTGTCTCAGCCTCCCAAGTACTGGGATTACAAACATGCGCCACCACGCCCAGCTGTTTGCTCAGATTTAAACCTCGTGGCATTTGTAGTCCACAGGCCTTCACTCCCACTACACCCCCAGGAGGCCAGAGCCATGGACCCCGGCCCTTTGCGCCAGCTGACAGAGGTCTTCAGCCACTTCCTTGGACTGTATGTGCTAAGTTATAATTTCTTTAAGCCCTATTCTGGACTTCACTACTTTAAGCATTTTAAAGCAATTAGGACATCATTTTAAAATAATAAGAGTTCATTTTCAGTGCAGAATACCTGGAACTAAGGATAGTTGTATTTTCCCACTATCAATTAGTGATAGAAAATAAACTCTTTTCCCCTTTCCTCTTCTTCCTCACCTTGGTCTCTCACATAGCCTTTCAAACTTTGTAGAGATGTTCGTCTCTGAGTTCTCTGAGCAAGTGGTGCATCTGATTCTGAGTGCTGTCATTGCTGAGTTAAGAAGCCAGATGGAGGTTCCTGGGATAATGTGCTATTCTGAGCTTCCTGGTTGATTCTGTTGACCTGTTCTGTGGCTTCTTGAGGGAAAGGAGAAATATGATTAACGTACTAGAGTTTAATCATTCCTAATTGGAGTATTATTAATAATACCACTTCATATTTGTCTTGACTGTTAGTTGTCGGTGAAGCATTTATATATCTTTGACCCTTTTTATAAGCCTGAAGCCAGGCAGGTGGTGTCACTGTGTTCCAGATGAAGAAACTGAGACCCAGCGGAAGGGAATAGCGTGTTTGAGATGGCCTCACAGAAACTGGTGGAGCTTTGGACTTCTTCCTAGGTCTCCTGACTTCTAGAACATTGATGGTCATTGCGTGTGGACTCTTACCTGACACTGTAGGAACAGGCATCATCTCCATATTGGCATCTTCTGCTGCCAGTGTCAAATGGAGAGAACCGAATCATGTATTCGACATGCTTCTATCCATGTGAGATATTTGGGGATCATATGTTTGGGAACTCACGAAGAAACAAAACGGATGATGAGAATAATTCTTAGAGCAGAATTTTTATGGAGTGGAGAGTGGTAGGGAGAAAAATCAAAGATTTTATTTAGACATTCCATTAAGAAATTTCTGCAGGTGTTCTGGAAGGGAGAATTCCTGACAAGAGAAACCACGGAACAAAAAGGCAGATACTTGTGCAAGGCCAACAGACTAGCCTTTCCTCATAGCCAGAGCCTAGCTGCTGGAAGGCCAGCCTGTCGCGTAGGGGCGAGGCGAGGGCGCATGTGCAGTGGAGAAAAGCAGAGGCACACCACCCTCCCTCCACGGGCAGGCGGGAAGCATGCCGCCTTCCCCTTTTCCATTCAACACCAGCAGGGAAGCCCTCCTGTACCATTTCTTTTCTTTCTTTCTTTCTTTTTTTTTTGCGGTACTGGGGATTGAATCCAGGGGCATTTTACCTCCGAGCTACACCCCCAGCCCTATTTTTTATTCTTTATTTTGAAACAGGGTCTCACTAAGTTGTGGAGGGCCTCACTAAGTAGCTGAGGCTGGCCACGAACCCGGATCCTCCTGTCTCAGCCTCCCAAGTACTGGGATTACAAGCGTGTGCCACTACACCTGGCTCCTTCCGTGCCATTTCTAAGAAAAAGGACATTTTCTAGTTAGGCATGAAGAAGGTGGAAATAAGCTAAAAAACTAGGAGGCACATGGGAAGCCAAGTGGAAAGCAGGAAGAGGACGTGGCAGAGAGCAGACTGTCGGGCTCGCCTCCCCTTGCCTGCACTTGTGCTCAGAATCTCGCCTCTGTCGATGCGCTTCTCCCATCCCAGGCCAGAGGCTGAGGTCCAGGCCAATGCCACAGGTTCCTGCTCTGGGTTCCCAGGGCAGGTCGTGCTGCCAGTACAACAGGACCACATTCTACCTTGGATTGGAGCCATTTGTGCATGTCTCCATCTCTCAGCAAACTTTTGTCTTGCCAGCTAGGTGCTGGGTGCCCTCGAGATGCTTAGGAAAGGAAGATGCTAACGTGTGTGTGAGAGAGAGGCAGACAGAGGAGTAAGTGGTCCTAAGGCAGAGGAGCAGGCTCTGCAGCGGGGATCTGCAGATCCGGCGGTTACCGAGAAGTGCTGTGGGCCAAGGCCCAGGACACCTGGTTCTGTTCCTCTAGGATGAGATTGCTTCAGACCAAATGTGAAACGCGATTGTCTTTCTATTCACTTTCATCCCTAAGTAGGTGCAGGGCAAAACTCTTACCCGACAATATCTTTTTGCCAATTTCTCCTGTGACTAGCCATAAGAAAAATGAAGGTGCCAGGCGAGATGGCACAAGCCAGTAATCTCAGCTACTCTGGAGGCTGAGGCAGGAGGGTGTCAAGTTGAGGACAGTCTGGGCAACTTGGTGAGACCTTGTCTCAAAATAAAATTAAAAAGACTAGGAGTGTAGTTCAGTGGTACAGCACTTGCCTCGCATTCTTGAGACCCTGAGTTTGGTCCCGAGCACCACAAATAAGAAGGGAGGGATCCAGGTTGTATCCATGCGGACTGTCTTTTACCCAGTGCAGCAGTTTTCTCATGGTACATATTCAATGGATAGTTATTTAAAAAATATCAAGCCGGGCAGCTGGGCATGGTGGCGCACGCTTATAATCCCAGTACTTTGGGAGGCGGAGACCAGAGGATCTGGGTTCGCGGCCAGCCTCAGCTCTCTCTCTCTCTCTCTTTCTCCCTGTCTCTCTCTCTCTTTCCCCCTGTCTCTCTCTCTCTCTCTCTCTCTCTCTCTCTCTCTCTCTCTCTACTTAGTGAGGCCCTCCGCAACTTCATGAGACCCGGTTTCAAAATAAAGTATAAAAAATAGGGCCGGAGGTGTAGCGCGGAGGTAGAATGCCCCTGCGTTCAATCCTCGGTACCGCAAAAAAAAATAAATAAATAAAAACAATAAAAAATATCAAGCCGGGCATGGTGGTGCACGCTTGTAATCCCAGTACCTGGGAGACTGAGACAGGAGGATCGCAGGTTGGTGGCGAGCCTCAGCTACTTAGTGAGGCCCTCCACAACTTAGTGCGACCCTGTTTCTAAACAAAGTATAAAAAATAGGGCTGGGGGTGTAGCTTAGAGATGAAATGCCATGGGTTCAATCCCCAGTACTGCAAAAAAAAAAAAAGAAGAAAAAGAAAAAAATATAAATATCTGCTTGATTTTTTGTTATCTGTTTTCTGCTTTCATATGAAATAAATGGAAACTTTAGGAAGGTTTATTTACAGCCTTCCCCTCCAAACCATATCTGTCAGCTGGCGGATAGCCAAAATCGTGCTACAGAAATAGAGATAGGAAAGGACGCTGACCTTCAGGATCCTGCTTCCTCCCCTCCTCCCGGTCACCGGGTCCCGGCACAGCGCTAGTGCCTGGAAAGTGCTCACCAGACACGGAGGCGGATCCACCTCACCAGGCCAGGCCTGCACCCCTGGACCAGGCCGGCCTTCTGCAGACTGTGAGCGGGGAAAGAGGCGCAAACCCGGTCCCTCTTAATCTAATGAATTAAAATAATGCTTATGGGAAATATCTGTTTGCTTTATTAGAGGAAAACGTTTAAGTAAACATTTCCTGCAAGCTCTTAAATTTATATAATAAAACATTCGTTTGGAGGCATTAACTTCCAGTGTTTTCACTGAAATGAGAATGAAGCCGACCATGCTTCCAGAACCAGCCCATTGCTTCAGCTGTGCTGCCTTTGTAGTGTTCAAAGCAGGGCTTGGTGATCACAGGGGTTATTTTCTCTTTATTGGTAACATGGAAATGGGCTAGGATCCCGCCAAAGTTATAAAAGAAGAGGTACTAATGGCTCCTTGTAGTTTTATGGAAATCTAACCTTTGTAGCACGCTCCATTTGATCTTCACAAACTTACACATTAAAGAGTCAAGGATTACCCCCAGTTGACAGATGAAGAAATTGAGTCACAGTGCGGGTAATTGGCTGCTAGAGGGCCAACCAGGGAGCTTACAGGAGAGGACGAGACCCAGGGCTCCCATAGACCACATGGCCCTAGAAAGCACCTTCCTCCCCGGAGCTGAGCACTTTCATGTCTGTGGATCACTTAGCCTTGCGACATCCCGTGGGGCCAGCAGGGCTGGCGGGATCATCACTTTCCTTCTAGCGATGGGAAAGTAAGACGCACGGTGAGACGGTTTTGTCGCGCTTGGGCAGCGGCGTCAGAACGCCAAGCCCACTCCTCTACCTGCCACGCTGAGCCTCCTCACGGGAGAGCCGGAGGAGCCGCTGAAGCGGGTGGAAAGGCGGCTTCCCAGAGGGCCTCCCTCCTCCAGCCACGCGGGGCTGTGTGATGGTGGCAGCAAGGTCTCAGCTGGGCACACGGCTCTCCAGTCACACAGCTGCCAGAAGCAGAGCCACAGGCGAAGCCAGACGACTGTTTCGGATGTTACAGACCCACTCGGGTTTTGTGTCTGGTAGCACGAGCAAATGAGGTCTGTGGACTGAAGAATTGCCCAGTAATCTATTGACAAGACACAGTGAGCCGCCTCAGTAGAGAAGTTATATGGAGAGAGAAAACTTCCCGGAAGTAAACATACGAAGAATTTGCTACTTGGTTCTCTGTAAAAAATAAAACATAACAGTGAACTGTGTCTACCTAGTTTTATAGAGGAAGAATTGAGTTCGGTGAGGTGCCCTGTTTTAATAATATTTCACACAGTAATTTAAACTCTAATCTCTGCCATGAAGTTCATCTCATTTTCTCCCTGCGATGTCTCAGCCCTCATACCTCGCTTGCTTCTTACTGACTCCAGCTGAATGCGGCAAAGTCAGGTCTGCCCACATCTGGATCCGCAACCATCTCTGCTACTTTCATAGAAGCGCTTAGGATCGTAGGTTTGGGAAGAACAGTCAGGTCAGCTTTTAGCCCTCCTAAATGATAGTGGAGAAACTGAGACCCAGTGAGCGTCTAAACATTAGTTAGTCATCAGACCAGCTTTAAAATGCAGCCCTCCAGGGCCAGCAGCGCCAGCTACCTGCTGCTCGTCCTTTAGAGGCGAGGGAGAGAACAGCACCGGGCCAGAGCAGAGCATTGCACATCCGTGCAGCATTTTGTGCGTGGATTCTTATCTGTCCATGTGTCTAGACTGAGCTTCGGGAGGACAAGGGACTGTCAGATTCCTCTTGGGTTTTCCTAATCCTAAGCACTGTGCCCTCGAGGGCTCCTTGTGCTGAACCAGTGTGTTTTGTGTAAAGGTGAAAGGTGATCTCACCTGCATGGGGAGGGGAGTGGGGCTCCTCTGAAGCACCTCGTGTTTCTAGTCTTTCAACAGGCTCTCATCCCGCCAGTAAACTCGCCAAAATTCATCTCGCCTGGATATAAAACAAGACCTCCCTCCCCCAAAAAACAAATAAGGAACCCTTCCTTGCTTTGACTGAGAGGGCAGCTGTGAGATGAGGTAGAGATAAAACTTTGATAGACACACTATCTTTGATGACACAATTAATATGACTGTGGGTTAAAATTTTAAAAGTCTCCCTAAATGTTCATGTTTGTGCGTATTTTATTATTATAACTGTTGTCCTCGAGTTCCTTCTAAAGTGTGTGTGAAAGAAAAGAGTCTTGAGTGCTGACGTAACCCTGGGAAGAAGCGGCTGCTGGCCGTTCCCCGTGCACACTGCAGACACGGACGTGCCCGTCGCCCGCGGTCTAGCCCCCCAGGACGCGAAGGCCTTGTGCTTGCTGAGAGGAACACTGTGATCTGAACCTCCAGCCTTCCAGCCCTCCTTCACCAAGGAACTTCCTGTGCTGCTCTGGCTGCTGCAAACGGAGTGACTCCCACGTCGCTCCGGAAGGTGACGGGAGTGTGCACGCCTGGTTTCCTTACAGCTTGGTCAGAGCAGAAGGCTCTGGAAGGCTGGTGCTTGTCTGCGCAGGTGTCAGGTGTGGGGGCAGAGCAAGCAGGGCAGGCTCGGGCGCGGCCTGGTGCTGGCACTGCCGTGTGTTCTGCCTGGCCCAGGGCTGTCGCCGTCAGGAGTCCTGGCCCACACCGTCCTTGTGAGTAGGTGCCTGAAACCTTCGCTTTTTGTCTTTTTTACCTTAGTCTGAACGCTTTGCCAAAAGAGCAGGCCAAATACTGCATCCTGACCCCTCTGCAGGCCACATAAACGTAGTCCCTGGTTGCCCTGGGTCTGTCTCACGTCTGTCCCAGCGTCCTCCTTTGGATTCAGATCCAAACGCCCCCCAGGGAGCCCCTCCACCACTGCAGAGGTGTTCTGTCAGAGCAAGATTGCAAAGAGTTAACACTTTTGCTTTTTCGGAAAGTTATCTGTGAAGAGTATTAGTTGTTTAATAAAGCGTGCCTGCCCTCCCGATGAACCCGCCAGTGACTCTGCAGCTGGGGTCATTCCAAGTTCACGCGGTGGACTTTTGACTGCCTTCTGTGTCTGTGAAAACAGCCGGCAGCTCCTGCGGGGATCATTCATTCAGGCCTGTAACACAAAACTATTGCCAATGGGTACCTGCTGGGGCGGCTCCGCAGGAGGGCTGGGAGGGAAGATGGGGCGCAGCGGGGCTCGCTGGGATCCCGCTAATCAGGCCTGCCTGCGGCCCACTGCAGCCAGCAGCCCACGTCAGGCTGTGTTAGGGAGAGCAAGAGCGCTAATTAAAGGCCTTTGAGAAAAGAGGAGTAGAGAGAGAGAGAGAGAGAGAGAGAGAGTGTGTGTGTGTGTGTGTGTGTGTGTGTGGGAGGAGGAAAGAGGCTTGGAGTACATTCCCCAATTTCCAGCACATTTTTATTCCTCAGAACAGAAGAAAACAAACAAAAGAGGCCGAGCATTCAGTTATTTCTAATCTTAAATTGTCATTCATTCTGCCTGGCACCATATTGGTTTTAACTGCTCCTTTTGTGAAAGTCCATATACCATCAAAGACACCTTTTCCAGAAAACCTCCTGTTCTGGAGATACTGCGGGTCAACTGGTTGAATTGTGCATGTTTTCCCAACTTTGACACACCTGGACAGTAAGTACCGACAGAGGGCTGTTCTAGATCGTCCACATTTCCTTGGAAGATCTGGCCTCCATGGAGGGTGGCGCGGGGCATACTGGGTGACTTAATGCACGTCACGTGGTCCTGATTTTAGCTGCAGAGGCGATGGTGTGACATTATGGTTTGACATGTCAGAGTGTGCACTATCTGGAAAATACTGGGTAGTTGAGCATAATACTGCATCTTCCAGTCACACCCACTTCAGAAAAGACAAGTCACTTGAAAATGTTTGATTTACCTGTTCTTTTGTTTATTTAGCCTGTGTATTCCCCACACCCCCCATAAGCAGTGAACCATCTTGTTTATAGGTGTAGGGTGTTGTAAGTCTGTGGTATTTTCTTAATCTGCCTGGTAATGATAACATTTTTTGAAAGCAGTTTTGTTCCCACACAAGCCCAAGCCTCTATTGTATCATTCTGATACATTTCACATAAGTTGTCTGTGTGCAAAGAAGCATTTAGATTAATTTTGTGTTACATGGTAACAATCCTAGGAAATTCCAATCAAAAGCCAAACAACTTGTTTCCTTCATCCTGGGGGAGGGGGGTGTGCATCTGGCTTTGTCTGTTTTCTGATACAGAGTGACAACAGTGTTGATTTTGTATTTCCTTGGCTTTTGTCTCCCATAATTTGTCACCAAAGCTGACCAGGCCGCTGGTCCACTGTCATGCTCTTTGTGAACTGTGTAGTAACAGTGAGATAATTAGCTTGACCACATGGAATGTTGGTATATTCTTACTATGAGTGTTCATGTGTTAATTGCATTCATCTTTGTTCCTTAGTATTGCTGTAATGAAAATATAGGGTACTCTAGAAGTGTTACTAGCTCGGCTGGGGGCTTAGCTCAGTGATAGAGCACTTGGCTGGCATGCATTAGGCCCTGGGTTCAACCCTGAGCAGTAAAAAATAAAAAGTGCTAGCTAATATTTATTGACTGCTTCTCCATGTGCCAGGCACTATTCTGAGTCTTCATGCAAACTGATTTGTTTAATCCTCATAACGATTCCCTGAAGTGTTAGTTCATCAATGAGGACACGAGACTCAGAGCAACCAACTTGCCCAAGGTTAGGAAAGGTCTGGACCAAACCCTCTGCTGTCTGCAGGCTCCAGCCCACTCACCCCCATAACAAGCTAGTTGGTTGTTAGAAACAGCTTAATTTCCCCTGTGAGTGACACATCACTCTTAGTGGGTCCAGGGTGTTAGAAAGAGCAGGGACTGGCAAAGATGAACACAAGAGGGCTGAAGTTGGCCTGCATGGACTCCTCAGGGTCTTGTCTTACCCCAGGAGCACTGGTGATTTTTGCCTGCTCTCTCTTACTCTGTCTCCTCTCGGCTACATTTCTATCTCCACAGATGTCAGCCCCTGGTATACAGAACAATCCTTCACAGAGCCCCAGCTTCTTCTGGAGTTAGATTTGCTTTGACCAGCGCAGCCCCGATCAGCTCTGACCTGACAAAGCAAATTGTGTGTGTGTGTGTGGGGGGGGATTACTGGGGATTGAACCCAGGGGCATTTTACCTTTGAGCGACACCCCCAGATCCTTTTTATTTTTTTGTTTTGAAACAGGTTCTCCCTAGGTTTCTGTGAGTCTCCTTACATTGCTGAGGCCATCCTTCAACCTGCAATGCTCCTGTCTCAGCCTCCCAAATACTGGAATTACAGGCGTGTGCCACCACGCCTGGCTAAGGCAAATCTTCGCTTTGGTGTTTCACACCCTGCAGTAAACCCTTCTGCTGTAAGAAGCTGGGGTAGGAGAGAAGAACTCATGTCCACAGGCAGGAGCTCTTGACATCACTGGTCCTGTTCCCCCACCCCCAGCTTGGCCTCCATCTTTGCTCCCAGGATAAAGGCCACACACCAGCAGTGTAATCTGGCATGGTGCAGGGCGATCCTTGCGATACTCACTTCCAAGCCTCCTGTTTCTTGGGGGCCTGTTTCAGATTGTGAAAACCAGCTTTGGGGAAAGGAGGAAGTGGCTCCCTGGCTGCGGGGCCGAGGGCAAGGTCTGGGCGATGGAGATGGGGATGGTGTCTAAGTCAGGGATCTGGGTCAGGGAGGCCACTGGAGCCTGACCCCTGTCTTGTCCAGGGATCGGCATGTGATTTTCCAGAAACTTTTTCATTCTTCTTTATTATACTCGATCATGTTTTTGTCAGCCACCCTCCTTTATCAGCTCCACTACTTGGGAGGGAAGTCTGAATGCCTGGTGTGTCTACACGGTCATCATTGGTATTTAGGAAGGAGTTTTTCCATGGAGATGATAACAAAGATTCAGGGTCACGCTCTGGATGACCCCGTATCAGATGCAGTAGACACCTCGCCCACCTTTGTCGGAGATGGTCATGATCTTCTCAGTTTCATCTGAAAGTGGGGATGGTGATGGCCTCCCTCCCTGGGCCATTAAGGACTAAACCAAGGAAATGGTTTCACGGCTGCTGGCCAGCAGAACTGCTGGACATGGGTCAGCATTGTTGGCCCATGTGTATGAGTCCAGAGGTGACACTGTGGGCTTCAGCAGCTGACGTTCCCCTCCCTGTCCTTCCGTCCGCATGAGCACCTCAGCTGTAAAGAAGCAGCTGGGGACAGACCTCTTCCTGAAGGCCTCAAGTTATTTCAAAGCCTGGAAACCTGTCTGACGCTTGCAGCAGAAGTTCACCTTCTGCTGGTGCCCGGTGTCTGTGACTGTTCTCAGAGACACCCCACCTCCCTGCTCCCCAGGCAGCTGGCATTAAAGAGAATATTCTTTTTGAAATACAAAGTACTTCACAAGAATGGAGTCCTTGTGACTGGGACAGAGATGAGCCTCCACTAAGTTGCTGAGGCTGGCCTCAAACCTGTGTTCTCCTCTCTCAGCCTCCCAGATAACAGGATTACATGTGTGTGCCACCACCATGCCTAGCTTAAATTTCTAAATTTTGAGAGTTTTGACTATTTATTTACTTATTTATGTATTTATGTATGTATGTGTGTGTATTTATTTATTTATTTATTTACTTATTTATTTATTGTGGCACTGGGGATCGAACTCAGGGGCATTTTACCTCTGAGTTACACCCCCCAGTCCTATTTTATTTTTATTTTTATTTTTTTTTTATTTTTTTATTTTTATTTTTATTTTTATTTTTATTTTTATTTTTATTTTTATTTTTTTGCGGTACCGGGGATTGAACCCAGGGGCATTCTACCTCTGAGCTACACCCCCGGCCCTATTTTTTTATCCTTTATTTTGAAACAGGGTCTCACGAAGTTGCAGAGGGCCTCACTAAGTAGCTGAGGCTGGCCACAAACCCAGATCCTCCGGTCTACGCCTCCCAAGTACTGGGATTAAAAGCGTGCACCACCACGCCCGGCTTTTGTTTTTATTTTGAAACAGGGTCTTGCTCAGTTAATGAGAGTCTCACTATTTGCTGAGGCTGTCTTCAAACCTGCAATCCTCCTGTCTCAGCCTCCCAAGTACTGGGATTACAAGCATGCGCCACCACGACTGGCTGAGTTTAGACTACTTATAATTGACATGTTTGCCTTTCCTTTGTTCCAGAATGGACATACAGTAATTCCTGTATTTCAGACAGGCAGGATTCGGTTAGAAAGGATGGGAAGGGGGCACCCATTAGAAGAAAGAATGGCATTTGCAGTAATAACCCTTTGTACAAGTTCACACTTTGCTTTGTCCCCTGCCCCACGTGCTTTTCTAGCTAAGGTCTCCTTGGAGGACACTATGGGTCGTATTCTCTGTGTCTCACGGGTGAAAATGCTTCTCTTGTGTGTTTTGCTCATGTCTGCCCAGCTGATACTGGTGACAGGTGGGCTCGGGCCTCTGCTTTTCAGCACCCGTGTCCTTTCCTAGAGTGGAAGTCAGTCACCTGCCAAGGCAGGTATTGTCGTGTGACCGCCACAGAGGGAGTTTCTGCTCATGTCGTCATCTGTCTCCTGGGCCATTTGTCACGTGGAAAGCCGGCGTTAGGAGGGCACTCGGGGGTGCTCTCATGGGGCCAGGAGGCCTACTCGCCTTGGCCAGCCCAGTCGTTCAGAGCCCACTTTCAGGCTCCCCTCTGCACGCTTAATGGGGTTTCCAACAATGGAGAAGTGGGGGCCTGGCGTCCTCAACACAGCCACTTACCCTTCTGCCAAAAAAATCTACAGCGAGTATAGCTGATAAGGGCTAAATGGTGGGACACGAGTCCATGCACAGCTGAGTTTAAAGACACAGCTTGCATATATAATTCTTAAAATTCATGTAGGAAAAACAAAGAGGACTTGGCTGAGCCATGACTACTTGTCTGTTGAAAATCAGTCCTCCTGTTTATTTCTGTGTGTTTAGCCTTATAGCAAACTCTACCAGTCCTTTTTAAATAAAAAGCAAAATCCTATTATGGAACTGCTTCAAACCACTCTGAGCTTCCAGCTTAATCTGAACAACATCTGAGTTCATAACTGGGTCACAGTTGCGGAACAGCACGGGGTCGCCCGTTCGGCGGGCGTGTGTCTCGGGTCGGTTGCGACTCGGGACGGTGTTGAGGCCGGGCTTTGCGTGTGCTTAGACCTTGTGTGCTGAGATAACTCTGGGTGTCTGCGGATAACTTTGTTTCTTAACTGAAAAGGAGTGCCGGTGGCCTGATAAGCGTTTGCCCGTGAAATGGCAACATGGTGCGTGTCTTAGGGCAGAAGCTTCCAGATCGCCGGAGACCGTGGGGGGCCAGGGGCAAGGTCATTGGCTTAGGGATGTTACTGAAGTAGCATGTCAGCGCCAGCTTTGAAATGCCTCTATTCTTACTCAGGGTCGCTTTTCTGGATTCTTTGCTTCAAGCGCTATTCATAACCAAGAACTGAAAACATACTCCAGTCCACTTCTAGTGTGTGAAAATCTGGGATCCAAAAATGCCATTTTATTTTATTTTATTGCCAACCCCCAACTTATTCCAACTCATTCTTGTTGCCTGTTTCTTTCTTTCTTTCTCTCTCTCTCTTTTTTTTTTTTTATTCTAGGGATTGAACCCAGGGGCATTCTACCTCTGAACTACACTTCCAGTCCTTTTTTATTTTTTGTTTTAAAACAGGGTCTTCTGTGTTGCTAAGGGTCTTGCTAGTTTGCCAACGCTGGCCTCGAACCTGTGATCCTCCTGTCCTAGCCTCCCGAGTACTGGGATTAGAGAGCGACTTCTTGCCTGTTTCTTTTAGAGCCCCTCCCACTCCACCCCCTCCCCCCGCACTCCTTCACCATTTGGCCAAGGGAGGACTCGCTGTTTGGTTTGCCTTTTGTTGATGACACAGATAGTCACTGGCTTTTGGATCACATTTTCCTTTAATTCTTCCCTGTTTATAAATATTGCAAAGGAGTTCTTCCATGTCAAAACACAATTCAATGCTCAGAATAATTTTTAACTGTTTTTTTGGGGGGGATTGAATCGAGGGGCATTCTACCTCTGAGCTACACCCCAGCCCTATTTTTTATTCTTTATTTTGAAACAAGGTCTCACTAAATTGCAGAGGGGCCTCACTAATTAGCTGAGGCTGGCCGCAAACCTGCGATCCTCCTGTCTCAGCCTCCCAAGCACTGGGATTACAGGCATGCGCCACCACACACAGCTAACTGTGGCTCTTTTAATATTATCAGACAGAAGGAAATAATGAAGACCTTAGCTTTGAAGTGACTTGGATCTTACGTGACTCCAAGGTTTTCCTCCTGGCTGCCAGCAGTGTTGAAAATGAAAAGGCTCCAGACTGCTGCTGAGAAACGGGTGGAAACTGGTGGCCAGACGGTGTGCCAAGCACTGTGCCGGAATGACCTCCTGGGCCCTTCAAAGCAAGCCTCTAGGGCAGAAATATCGAGGTTTCACAGAAGGATTAAACTGAGGTTCGGGCAAGTTATGTGCCGTCCCCCAGGATGCGCACTGAGCAAGTGGCAGGGATGTCGTGGCGCCCCACGCGCTCATGTCCACCTGACTTCCAGCCACGGCCTGGTTGGGTTTCTGACTGCTTGCGTCTGGCTGGCTTATCGCAGCAGTGCTGATTGGAACTGGAGCTGGGTGGGTCACTGAGACTTGCAGCAGGACAGCTTTGCACTTGGATGAGTATAAAACTTCCCCTGTGCTATAGAGGCCTGTCGCTTCTCTTTTCCTGTGAAATGTGGTCACCATCTGCTCTGGTGACAAGGAAGATACTGTCACCAGCAGTTACTCAGTGAGGCAAGGATATTAAAGAGGAAATTTCCATTAGGTAAATAACTGTGAAAGAAGAACCCCAGAGAAGGGGGAGAAACTCCAGCCAGGCTCCCGTTACACTGGCCAAATACCTCTGGCATCCCGTGCTTGCTGAGTATCATAAAAGGGTCAGAAAAACTGACAGGACAGAACAGGGACACAGTGTGAATTTTTCCCCTTGCACCATTCCAGCATCTACTTGAATTTTGGGTTTTATAAAATCAACCGTTCAGAGCCAGGCCCCAAACCCCAGGCTGATTTGCAGTGTCTCCGTTTGTATGGACAGCGGGGTTGTTTTTGGAAGGTGGGGTGTTGACACACAGTGTGTTAGTTATTCAGGAGAACTGGCATCCTGAAGTACTTCTGAGGTTTTTACCCCCTTGCTGAAAATATTGCTTTATAGAAATTAATGACTTTGGACCATGGCCAGAATTCACAAGAGTGGCGAGTTTTGAAGCTTCCTTCAGCAGAAGGGGGGAAATCGTTATCTTTGGGAGTGTAATAGCAGGGTTTCTGAAGGACATTCTGTTCCTTGGGACCTTTCATCTTAGCCAGGACTACATTCACTTGAAGCTGGAAGTATTTTACGGACTTGAACTTGCTACAAAATGAACTTGATTGACTTAGCCCTCTTCCCATGCCCTTCTGGTGTGGAGGTATTGTTTATGACCGGCAGAGTGATCAACTATCTACAAATTACCTCCCGGGTGCCAGTCACTTTCCCATCATGGGCCTAGGGCACACTCTCTGCTTGGGTGCTTTTAGACCCCTCTGGGGAGCCCGAGGCAGACGCCACGCCAGCCCCGCAGAATCCAGTTATTCCCATTTTGTAGGAGTTCAGACAGCTCAGTACTGTTTGACTGAATGTCTGTTACATATCCGGCTCTCTGCTAAGTGCTTTACCCATAGTCCAATCCTTACTGCGTCCTTGTATGTGATGTTTTATCCCCGTTTTGAAGATAAGGTAATAGAGGCCCACAGCTATTGATTGTCACAGTCAGAATCTGAACACAAGTGTGATTGTCTTTCTGTTGCACCGCATGCATACCTCTGGACTTGAAGGCAGGAGGCAGAAACCGCTTCTGATTTCTCGTTGCTGGTCCAGCCTGGACACAAGTAGGCTTCTTGTTGCTGGTCTAGCCCACACATAGTAGACTTCTTGTTGCTGGTTCCAGCCTGCACACAGTAGGTTTCTCGTTCCTGATCTAGCCCGTGCACAGTAGGCTTCTTGTTGCTGGTTCCAGTCCACACACAGTAGGCTTCTCATTGCCGGTCTAGCCCGTGCACAGTAGGCTTCTTGTTGCTGGTTCCAGTCCACACACAGTAGGCTTCTCATTGCCAGTCTACCCCACACACAGTAGGCTTCTCATTGCCGGTGTAGCCTGCGCACAGTAGGAGTTCTATGCGTGTTGGATTGCTTGGTCAATTGACCGGCTAGGTAGCTGAATTGTGCTTGCTCACATCCTGAGGATTTTCTAGCCAGGGCTTCTGGGATTTGTTTCTCTTTGGTCTGAATAATCTGAGTCTCTGCCTCTGGGCTTCATTTGTCACAAGGCAGTTGGGGAGATGGGTGAATAATGTCCTGGATCAGTCAAATCACTCCCGGGGACACTGTAGCTCTTGTGGGTATCCCTGCTCTGTTTTGATTATCATCTTCCTAGTCGAGGACACGGTGAAATAATGCTTCCCGGCCTCAGTGGAGACGGAGGCCACAGGGTACCCACATGAGCGCCCCGGAGTCCCCTGCCTCTGCAGCCCACAAGTGCTTGCGCTCTTTGAAGGAGCAGTTAGGGGTGGGTGTGACTTACTTACCTGGTGAGGTGGGGCAGGAGAGATGGAAGTGTCCCCACAGTCACAGGAGGCCGCATGTTTTGGTGGCCCAGGTCTAACACTCAGCCCCATGGACTGGACCGAGCCCTGATGACTGTTGTACCTATCATCTTTCTGGCTTTAATTCCTGTAAAACGTCTCTCCCAGTGATGTCTGATCCACTTCCCATCAATACGGGTTTGGTTGGGTCACCAATCTCAACATCTAACCAAGTTTTCTGTCCTCAAAGCTGCATTTCTAGGGACAAAACTTTGGTAATGGTTGCCTGTGAATGTCTCTCTGTCCTTTACATTTTTTGCTCACAAGTGGCAAAGGGCAATTTTTCATAGAGAAGTGGGGATTCAGGCAGAGGCCTAGAGTAAATTAAACGTCGTTGCCTTTCCATGGCGAAGGTGAGGCGCCTGGCCGGGCAC
Source organism: Glis glis (assembly GCA_004027185.1). Taxonomy (NCBI): domain Eukaryota; kingdom Metazoa; phylum Chordata; class Mammalia; order Rodentia; family Gliridae; genus Glis; species Glis glis. Next base: position 24,287 of record PVJS01017343.1, read on the forward strand.
ATGGCATACGACTTAGTCACACCTACTCGGAGGCAGAGGCAGGAGGACCGTGAGCTCAGGTCTAGCCTGGTCAACATAGTGAGCCCCCCCATCTCAAGAAAAAAATGAGGTGCCCGCAAGGCACGTGGTAGAATCGAGTTTTTAGAGGGAAGCCAGATCTCTTACCCATCCTCCTGGGTAGACACAGAGTCTCTGTGCAGGGAACACCCAGGAACCAGGCAGTGGCTCTCAGAAGGGGTCTCAGGCCAAAGCCCTTAGTGATCCACAGTGCTGGCTCCACAACATCCTAGGTGCCTCGCGTCATCCTCGAGCAAACTGTAAAATTAATTTCTAACTTTAATTCTCTAATTAGACAGGAAGTGATTGAAAAGGTAAGGCAAAAAAAAAAAAGGCAAAAAATAATGCCAGGATCACTTTCCTGAAAGGTCAGCAATCACTGCCTGTGTCGGAAAAGCATTTGGGCCGAGCGAAAGGAAAGAGCGTCCGTAGCTGCTCCCGGAGCCAAGGCTGAGCGAAGCGCTACCTTCTCCCTCTCCCTCCCTCCTCCGCGTCCACAACTCTGGCACCTGTGGCTAACGTCAAGGAGCCTCAGGGCAGATCTGATCTGTGCTCTACCCCGCCCCCCACACACCCTGCTGCCAAATCAGAATGACATGGCCCCCAGACGGCGACCAGCGTGCCGAGTCCTCCGGGCAGGCTGTTTGCCCCGAGTTTTCCCACTGAACTCTATATCTAAAGAACATTCCTGTGAGTTTTCTAAAAGGTTAGTCCTGGGTCATTGGCACTTAAACCACTTGTTTTGGTAGATCCTTCCTGAGAAGGTTAATTATATATTTGATATCCTTCTCTTTTTATGCCTGAATGATGAGGGTGAGTACCCTGTGGTTTATTAACTGTCACTTTAAACCTTTTCAAATTGCCTTGTGACAAAACAGAGTTTTATGTCCTTTTTATCCAGCTTTGATGGATGAGACGGCTTCTCTGCTTAAAGTATGCCAGGATAAATAAAATCCTTCTCCATGTGTGGGGGAGGACGGTTTCGCACTTGAAGTCATGAGTTCAAGTCTGCTGCTCCTATGAAGGGGGCCTCGCCTGTCCATCTTCCCCTCTGCTTCCTTTTTCATTCTGATGAATGGGCCTTGGCAACTAACAGTCACCGAGTAGTTGTTGAATGAGTGAAAGAAGGCATTACCTGAGGGAGGTCGATCTCTCCAACTTTAAAAAAATAATAGTTAGCATTATTGTTGTTATTATTATTATCATCATTATCATTTGCAGTGCTGGAGATCAAACCCAGGGCCTTGGACATGCTAGGCAAGAGCTCTACCACTGACCTACATCCCCAGCCACCTCTCCATAAATTTTGATCCCAAACCCTACAGCAATAATCTGACATGTTTCCTGTTTTGAATCTGACTGATTTTTAGAGCAAAAAGGCAGAAGTCCTTACTGTGATAGAATCCCAGATCTCACTGCTCCTCCCCCAAGGCCACTTTTCAGTAAATTTACGATGGCATAGGTTGACTATCCCTTATCTGAAATGCTTGGGTCCAGGGGTCTCTTGGATTTGGGGATATTTCCATGTATATAAAGAGAACCCTGGGGATGGGCCCTAAGTCTGATCATGGAATTTGTTTGTGTTTCATATGCACCTTTTACACGGAGCCTGAAGGTAGTTTTATGCAGCGTTTTTAGTGCACCTGTGTTGTTACTGTGACCCCTCACATGAGGTCAGGTATGGAATTTTCCAACTGTGCGCTCACGTCAGTGCCCAAAACAGTTTCAGATTTTAGACCATTTTGAATTTCAGATTATTGGATTAGGGATGTTCAGCCTGTATTGTAGAAAGTAAATGTCACCGGGGGATTTTAGCAGTTGTTTTGCAAGCCTTGTGTCCCCCAGTGTCAGCCACCCACAACTTGTATCTGCCCAGTGTTTGAGAACCACTCCACTGGGGCAGGCATACATAACTCAGCCATTAATCTCTTTCTGTAATCGGTATTTACTGAACCCTAATTAGGAACAAGGGAAGGTATTTACTTAGGATAATTAAAATAGTAGAAATAGTGCTGAGGTTGTAAAGCGCTCCTTTTGTTTTTAATTCATTCCAGTTTGCAGGGACGTTATCAGACGGCTTGGGGAAGACGATGGACAACCGGCATCAGTCGGAGCGCGAGTACATCAGGTACCACGCAGCCACAAGCGGGGAGCACCTCGTGGCCGGCATCCACGGCCTGGCGCATGGTAAGTCAGCAAGAATGGCCTCTGTCACTGTCCCTCTCAGGCGCCTTTGCACCCGTCCAGAAGCCAAGAGAAAAAAGAAAGCGACCACAGCGGACAGCCTGACGTGGTGTCTTGATATGCTGGCGGGCCTCCCAAGCTCTCCTCGTACCTGCTTGCACTGGGGACGTGGCAGCTGTGAGGAGCTATTTGCTCTCAGAGGGTCGTGCGCTGCGCAGTTCCTTCCTCTTCGCTGGCCCCCATTCCCGAGGTGTCATCTGGTATAATCTGCCGAACCCCCTCTTAGAACCGGACTGCTGCTTCGAGACTCTGCATTCTGCTTACTGGCTATTCCTTCCTAAGAAATTGAAATGTGAAATCAGCTGCCAGGTGTCTGGCCTAGATGTTTTTGAGTCTGGAACAAATGCACATTCACCAGGATTACAAATCCATGTGCCCAAAAGATAGCGCTGATGGCATGAATGTGTCGTCTCTGGATTTGTTTTAATGCTGACTCTTAATGCTTTATTTCTGACTCGTGTGCCTTCTGTAGCATTTTTCTCAGCTGCTTCTAAGGGTGGCATTCAAGGCCCAGCCAGTTTGCTCAACACTGTCCCCAGCCCACAGTGTTCAGCCATACAGACCCAGGCGCTGCTCCCAGGACATGCTCCGGGTCCCTGCACACTCACGGTCCCCTGCCCTCCCTCCGCTCCCTCACTTCCTTAACCTGTGAAAGTTCTACTCGAGCTAGGCCTGGTGGCAGCATGCTTGTAATCTCAGTAATTGGGAGGCTGAGACAGGAGGCTCACAGGTTTGAGGCCAGCCTCAGCAACTCAGTGAGACCCTGCTTCCAAATAAAAAATAAAATAGGGCTAGAAATGTAGCTCAGAGGTAGAACATCCCTGGGTTCAATCCACAGCACCACACAAAAAGAACAAAAGAACTTCTCAACCTGTAAGTAACAGCTCCGCTGACGTTTCCCGGCTCTGCTGCCTCCGTTAGAACTGGAGAGAGAGCACACGTGGCCGTCTGTGTTGGGAATGTGGCCAGCCCCGTATGGCCGGCTCTCTGGTAGACTGCGAGTGCCAGGAGAGCAGAAAGGCCACTTTGAATTCACCTTGATACTTGCACACCTCATGGGACTCCTGGCCCCCGGCTTGGGCTCAGTTAGGGTCATGACTGAACTATTTATAGTACAGATCCTTAGGAACCGCCTGACGCTCCCAAGGTCACATCAAGACTGATCAGCCATGTCTGTCTGCACTTGGAGGAAAGGGAAGGAATAATAATAAAAAGTGCTATTTCTATTCGTGCTTAAGACACAGATCTTGCTTAGTACCAAGTTTTCCTCATCAGCTTCCCAGTGGTGAGGTTTAGATCAAAATGCCACTGCTTTTCCTAAGTCTGGAAGTAAGATTTAACTGACGTTAATCTGTTTACAGACTTTAAGGGTTGACTGGGTAATCATTTGGGATTAAAGATTTAGCCATTCTTTATTAACTGAAATGGCAGGACAGTGACTATTCGAGGACTATTTTAATGACTGTAAAATGTTCTGCGATGTCCAATTGCCATTATCTGTCCAGCATCCTTGTGACGTGCAGAGAGAGCATGGCTGTCCTCTTTTTGGATGGGCACACTCACTCACTCCTGAGAAGATGGGTGACTTGCTCAGGGTTGCACAGTCACCTCCGACATCGGGCTATTCAGATGACGTGCACAGCCCCTCTAGGAGCCAGCGAGGCCGGTCTAGGGCCTGGAACAGTGGCCTCATCCGAGGAGGACCCTCTGAACTCTGGGTTATAGAAGGGCAGTAGCTTACAGTGAGAGTCTTCCTTCAGGAAGAAAAGACTTTAAAAGATAACGAGAACCGGAATCCATGCAGTTTCCTTAACTTAAACCTGGGAGTGCTTGACGCAGGCCCCAGTCTGCTCTCCTGCACTGTGCACACTCAGCCGAGAACTTTGTTCAAAAGGCTGAGACAGGGGCATTACCTCACAGGGCAAATGGACCCAGAGTCCCAAAGAAAGGCTGTGACTTGTTAGTACATTCTCGCCCAAGGCGCTTCCTTTACCCATTTGTCTCACTAGAGCTGAAGAGTCTAGAGAGCGTCTCACACCCCCACTGTCAGAGGGTAAACATCTGTGAGTGTCCCTGGCACAAGTCCTGGGAACGCTCCCCGCGGCGCTGTGACCTCTCCGGCCTTTGCCAGCCTCTGGCCCTTCTGAGGCGGTTCAGCCATCGTTGGCAACTTCCCAACGTCTGGAACGTCTTCTCGGCCTCGGTTGGTCTTTAGGACTGACCCACTGCGGGGCCTGGCGAGCTCGGGCAGCTGCCGGGGCACCCGTCATGAAGGCTCCTTGTTTCCCCTACTTGCCTACATGTGAGCTCCGCAGGGCGGGAGTAGCGTCAGCACACGTCAGCGTTTGGTGGTACTGGCCGGTCACAGTGTCTTTTAGAAAATTGAGGCATGTATTGAGCTCTCTCTGCCCTACATTTCATAGGATCCCAGCTTCTTCAAACACTCCCCAGAGATGCTATTTTCTAGTGTCCTGTTAATTTAGTCCTTCTCTCTGCACCCTCTCCTAATTGCCCACATGCTGCTCCACGCCCTGGAATTGAAAAATGACCACCGAACACACTTTACTCCTGACCAGTATGCAGCGTGTGTCCTCTGACTCTGGACCTGAGGGGCAAACCCGCCGAACCACGTCACTCACCTGTCTGCAGAGAGATTCGCGGCAGGCCCTCAACCATCGCCGCAGATGCGTGGAGTTGAGCTCGGCTCTGAATGCGTTTGCTTCCGCCCTCGGCCAGGCTCCCACAGCCCTTGTCTCCCGTAGGTATCATCGGTGGCCTGACCAGCGTCATAACCTCAACGGTGGAAGGCGTGAAGACAGAAGGGGGCGTCAGCGGTTTCATATCTGGCCTTGGGAAGGGGCTTGTTGGCACCGTCACCAAACCCGTGGCGGGAGCGCTGGACTTCGCCTCGGAAACGGCGCAGGCGGTGAGAGACACAGCCACGCTCAGTGGCCCCAGGTCAGTGGTCGTCGGGGGAGTGGATGTGCGATTTCCAGCCCAGGTCTGCTGTGTTTCCTAATCCATACCGGTGTGCTTAATCATACACTTTCTGCCTTAGTTATGTGGATTTTAATTTGAATACTTGTAACTGAGATTTCTAACCTGCCCAATAGGAAATTCATGAAAACGGGGCACAGAAACTTGGCATGGATTGTTCAGAGAGATAGATGTTATACTACTGTTGGTTTTTTTCATTAGATAGATCAGAATAGGATTATGTTGTTACGCACTTCCCCTGTTCACCAAGCTAAGTGGACCCCCCGTGCCCATGAGGAAAACCAGCAGGTTGTAGGCTGGTGGGTCCTTGCTCCTCGGCCATAGCATAGCTCCAGGATCCATGCACTTGCTGTTCACCACGTGGGTTGTTCCTTCTTAGTTTTCCAGAAGGAAAGTGCCTGCCAGTCGTCTCCCGACCTCGTAAACAAGAGCTGCCCCGGTCCGTTCCCCATCCCCAGCAAGCTGGCAGCTCTGCTGTGGGCTGCTGTCCCTTGACACCGCTGAGACTGGATATCAGAGATGGCGGTGTGGCTCCCTGTCTCACAGAACCCACCACTTAGCTTAGCCTTCGCCCTGTGGCTTATTTTAGCCTCCCTGTCCAGAGTGACTAATTGGGGATTCTTATCAACAGAGGGTAGAACGAATGTTACTGATCCCAGCCGAGCTGGACTCGACTTAAGCCCAGAAGGATTTTGCTGCTGCCTGGATAATCGATGTTCTCTGAGTGAATTAGTGCGCCCTTTTAGAATTCCTACCGCCCGGGCCATGTCCTCGCCCTATCGCTCCCCCAAATAGGATTTGAAGTGAAATCGTCCCCAATTTAAATGAATCCATTTGTCTGTCACCAGGAAGGCTTACCAGTGACACAGTACTGCAGTGGGGAAATGCTTAAGGTTGTAGACTGGGACCGTGCAGTGTGCTCTGCCAGAGCGCCCTCCATCTGGAAGCAGCTGCTTTTTAACAGGGCTTGGAGAGTTGGCTTTAGTTAAGTCACATTCTATTCTCAGACACAAAGCTAAAGCAATCCTTGCATATATTTTGAGGCATTTACGCAGTTGTGGAAGGGCCAGGCCCTAGGGAGGCTTCAAAAGTACTTCCAGTTTGTTTTTTATTTCTGCTCAAAGCCCGAGAAGTCTTCCTCCAGAAGACCTAAAGAAGCACAATTAAACACAAAGACCCCTAAAGGATTCCCAGCCAGCCTTATTCTTAAAATCCCTAAATGGTCAAGGGATTGATGTATTTGTTCAAAAAAGACTTGAAGGCTGGGCGTGGTGGCGCATGCTTGTAATCCCAATACTTGGGAGGCTGAGACAAGAGGATTGCAGGTTCAAGACCAGCCTCAGTAATTTAGCAAAACCCTGTTTCAAAATAAAAAATAAAATCAGGCTGGGGGTGTAGTTTGGAGGTAGAACACCCCTGAATTCAATCCCTAGTTCCCCCCCCCAAAAAAAAAAGACTTGAGGTATATGTGTTAAAAATTTTTAAAGATTGTTTTCTAGCCGGGCGTGGTGGCGCACGCTTGTAATCCCAGTACTTTGGGAAGCGGAGACCGGAGGATCCGGGTTCGTGGTCAGCCTCAGCTCTCTCTCTCTCTTTCTCTCTGTCTCTCTCTCTCTCTCTCTACTTAGTGAGGTCCTCCGCAACTTCGTGAGACCCGGTTTCAAAATAAAGTATAAAAAATAGGGCCGGGGGTGTAGCGCAGAGGTAGAACGCCCCTGGGTTCAATCCCCGGTACCGCAAAAAAAAAAAAATTGTTTTCTGTCCTAAAGGTTAATGATGTTGGGTAGAACACAGCCACTTGAATTGTGTACTTAGCGTGGATGATTCATGAGGTTTTGTATTCTTTTAGGAGCACAGTAGTGTAGCCATGGCTGCTGTAGAAAGAAAGATGTCCTTGTCATGTTCACCACTTGTCCAGCATTGCCACAGAAGGTTTGATTTAGCGTCAGCCCGCCATTTTCAGGCAGTAAATAGAGGTGGAAAATTTCCCGTGCACTCTGGGCTGGGAATATAGCAGGAAGCAAGACTGTCCCTAGCCTCAAACTGCTTATAGTCAACCAAGGCAGCAAACGTAAAACAACTATATGAATAATTATTTGCCAAAATTGTGATAAATGACACAGGCAGTTAGAGGGTCTTAGGAGGTGTCTGATTAGAGAAGGCGCAAGTGAGGGACGGCTAACCCAGCAGTCGGGAGTCAAGGCCGGCTTCTCTAGGGAAGTGATTTTGGAGATTGGCTTGAAGTGGGAGTTGTCCGGGTAAAGAGAAAGGGAATCACATCCCAGGTAAAGGTGACACCAAATGGAAGGAACTTACCAAGTGCCAGGCATGGCCTAGGGACCTCCACATGGCAACCTCTTCCTGTCATTCATTTACAAATGAAGACAAGACAGTTGAAGAAATTACTGGCGATGGTAGAGCCAGACTCAGACCCAGCCCCCTCATCGCACCGTGCTGCCCGGGCCTGGCCACTCCTCGCTGGGTGTCTCGCACGTGTATCAGATTCAGTTAGTGTCCAGGCGTGGGATGCTTCACAACACCTTCCCTGCCAACTCGAGACCTCCTCTTACTGTTCTCAGCAACTTGCCGTGGTGCTGAACCCTGGCACGACATGCCGCAGTTTCCTCTCTCCGCTTCTTCTGGCCCTCTGCCGTAGTATTACCAGGATCTTAGCAACAGAGGCCACTCGCTCTGCGATATGCTTCCCTTGGAGGCAGAGCGCTTGAAGGCACTGTGCGCCACTGACAGTCAGCGCCGGCCATTCTTCAGCAAGGCCCACCGAGGTCTCACGCTTCCGGGCAGCTGGAGCGCCTGCGATGCGGAAGAGCCGTGCAGCTCGCTGCAGAGCAGGTGGCAAGGGGCAGCCCAACTGGAGCCCAGCTGCAGATTCCCTGGAGCGGCGCTCTGCCTGACCGTCCGCCTTCCTAGAAACAAACTGCAGAGCGGAGGAGCACGGGCCTGTGGATGTGGCGTCTCAGAGGAGGGGAACCAAGCGTCTAGTGGCCTCTCGAGTCCTGGAGGTGCCAGTGAGTGGGAGGGCAGTGGCAGACATGACGGGCGTGGGGCATATGCTAGCCCCATGTTAACGGGGCCTCCGCGGATCACGGTGTCCCTGATCACACTGCGAAAGCAGTGCGGCGTCTTCTGAAGGGATTAGCAGCGCCCTTTCACCAGTTTGCCTCCGTCCATTTGTCCAGGTCCAGGTTATTAATGAGGAGCCATGTGTTAGAGAGGAAAGAGCACTTGACCCGGAAAACAGTGGGTCACAGTTCCAGCCCCCTTACTTACAGCTCTGTGGCCGTGGGCAGATGTCTTGGCCTGTCAGCCTCAGTTTTTTCATCTATACATTGGAGATGAATGTACCTGTCTGTTTACTATACCTCTCAGGAGTCTGAAGCCCAACCAGAGTCATTTTAATGTGGAAGCTGTGAAGAACCATAAAAATGCAGGGAGAGCCGGGCGTGGTGGCGCATGTTTGTAATCGCAGTACTTGGGAGACTGAGACAGGAGGATCAAAAGTTCAAAGCCAGCCTCAGCAACTTAGCGAGGCCCTCTGCAACTTAGTGAGACCCTGTTTCAAAATAAGAAATAAACTGGGTGTGGTGGTACACGCTTGTAATCCCAGTACTTGGGAGGCTGAGACCGGAGGATCCGGGTTCATGGCCAGCCTCAGCTACTTAGTGAGGCCCTCTGCAACTTAGTGAGGCCCTGTTTCAATATAAAGAATAAAAAATAGGGCTGGGGGTGGAGCTCGGAGGTAGAATGCCCCAGGTTCAATCCCCAGTACCACACACACACAAAGCAGATACTATTTTCAGGTCATATTAAGGAGCATAGGGCTCCCTGCAGGTGGAGAAGTTTCCTTGCTCCCAGGGTTTGCGACACTCTGCTCTCTTAGGAACATCCTGGTTCTACCCAAGGGATAAATCACCCTGGTTTCTTGGACATGGGATATAACCATCTCCAACCGTCTGGGTTGATTGAACAGGATCCAGGGGTGTTACTCAGGGCTTTTCCCCACTGTTTGGACAACAGGGACTAACAAATGATTTGAAGGGATTAGAAGCGCGATTCTGACCGAGGACTGACCTTAGCCCAGGGACCACGCCAGGAATAGAACCCGAGAGTCCAGGCGCTCTGCCTCAGCCTGCACTTGGAAGAGACGTTCTTCTTCCTTTGTCACAGTTCATCCAAGTATAAAGGCTTAGATCTCAGCATCTATGTTTTCAATGACCCAAATTTTAAGCAGATGATAGCAAAGTAAGCCATAAAACTGGAGGAACACTCCAGTAACCCAACTGAATAGTAGCCCCACAGGGAACATTGGCTCCTTTTTGTGTTTATTTGGACATGATTTGATTTCTGGGGAACCCCCCTTCTTATGTTCTTTCAGATTAAAACACTTCCAGGCTCCTCCCCCGACTGGAGAGCATGGGCATTCCAAAGGGACGCCACCTAGCTTTGTCCCAGTGTCTCCACACAGGCTGATGGTCCTGGGAAGGCAGGTGGGGGTGGACGAGAGAAGAGGGTGGAGGACAGCGGAGCCTTTGGCCTCGACATGAATGTTGTGGACCAATATCCCCTGCTGCATTTGTTAACTGTGCAAGTATGTGTGGTTTGGAACCGAAACGGGAGGCCTCTTCCAAGGCAAGTTCTGCTGGCTCAGGTCGCGTCTTCCAGTCTACGTGTGTCGGGCCACATTGGTCTGTTCCCAAGTAAAGTTGATGAGAATGGTACAGATGCAGCCACGCTTGTGGCGCCACTGACGCCACGTGAAGACGCCGGCTGCCCTCCAGGCCACCCAGCCAGGCGAGCGCCCGGCACGAATGTCGTGGCACCTGGTAGTGGCGTTGGCAGAGGCACTTTGGTAGAAAGCCTTCCAGAGCCGGGAGCAGCCAGTTCACGGCAGAAAGCCGTGCTGCCCTGGGAGGGAGAGAAGCTCCTGTGTGGTGCAGACTCTGGGGCGCACGGCATGTTACGGAAGTAGCGGACAAAGATTTATGGAGCTGGGCCCTGAGATTTCCTCCAGAAGATTCGTTCACCTTTGTAGTCAAGACCCAAAAAAGGCAGAGAGAAATGGGAGTTGGCAGAACCTGAAATATTTAAACTAATTTAGCAAAGCCCAGGAGTGTTGAACTTATCTCATTATTTAAGTTAGATAAGGAGGAAAGGGGGATTTGAAGGATAATGATAGATCAGTGTTTAAGAACATAGCCATCAGGACTGATAATGTTCTGGAATCCCAGGACCCTTGTGCTGTGCACGTAGATGTGAATTCCAGTTGCTTGAGCGCCTTTGAGTAACCTCTGAGTTGATCTCACCGGAAAGATTTATGGTGAGCAGATTTGACTTTTTCAGTAAAAACACTCCCAAAACACCACCCAAAATTCGTTAATGACACTTTCCGCTAATAGCCTCTTAGATGTGGGGTTGAAATGGATTTCCGTAGGAAAAGCCCTGTCGTGCCAGTGTTTGTGCCTTGCCCACACCTCTCAGGATAAGTGGGTAAGACCCTCTTGGGTCACAGGGCCGGAAAGCAGTCGGGTGGGACAGGGCAGGAAGTCAGCAGAGAGAACTCGGGACTTCTCCCGCTCGCTTGTGCAGGTCGCCTGGAGATTCTGCTCCCGACTGTTCTGCCCTGAAAGCAGCCATCTCCTGTGCTTGGTGCTGCATGTAGCGCTGGTATCAGACAGAATAGGTTTGCACTGAGCCTTTAGGAAACTCTAAATAAACTCTAATAAAAATCACACACCGGTGCTTTCAATTTTTCCCACCGGCGTTCCCTTTGGGGCAGGGAAATGGAGACCTTATCCCATGTGTCACACAGCAAGTCCAGTGTTTCTTTGAAAGTTTCGATTTTGTCTTAAAACTATAAATGAGTCTTATATTTCATTCCATGTTTGTTTTGGTGGTGGGGGGATTGTTTTTGTTTTGGTTTGGTTTTGGTATTGAGGCTAGAACAATCTACCTGCAAGCTACACCCCAGCCTTTTATTATTTTGAAACAGGGTCTTGCTGGGTTACTGAGAGTCTCGCTACCTTGCTGAGGCTGTCCTCAAACCTAGGATCCTCCTGTCTCAACCTCCCAAGTACTAGGATCACAGGCACCATGTTTATTTTAATAAGAACATATTTTTAATTGCTACCCAATAAAATTAACCATTCAGGAAGATGCACCATGTCATGCTGTGGCTACTGCCCTGCCCCACTCTTATTTGAGAAGTTCAAGCATACGTCTTCCAGATGGGTACCGTAGGCTGTGGAGCATCGCTGTAGGGGTGTGTATTGACAGGAGTAAGAAGGTGGAGTTCAGCTCGCGTTTGACCTTGAGACTCTGTTTTTCATCTTAGGGCATATCTGTGTGTTGGCCTGGTAGCCATCTGCTGCCGGGGCAGCCGAGTGTTAGTACATCAGTTTCATCATACAGAGGAATGACATTTCCATCAAACTGAAAAATTACTGCTGCATGCAGCTGAAGGGAAGGGACTGTCATAGCTCGCCTCTGTTGTCCCCTGAGGTACAGTGGAATAGCTCGCCTCTGTTGTCCCCTGAGGTACAGTGTCATAGCTCGCCTCTGTTGTCCCCTGAGATACAGTGGAATAGCTCGCCTGTTGTCCCCTGAGGTACAGTGTCATAGCTCGCCTCTGTTGTCCCCTGAGGTACAGTGTCATAGCTCGCCTCTGTTGTCCCCTGA
>PVJS01017344.1:0-36282 GCA_004027185.1 Glis glis
CAGATGTACGTATACACACCCCTGTATACATATATACAGATGTACGTATACACACCCCTGTATACATATATACAGATGTACGTATACACACCCCTATATACATATATACAGATGTACATATACACACTCCTATAAACATATATACAGATGTACATATACACACCGCTATATGAAAACATGCAAAGTACTAATTAAAGTGCATAATAACTTTTAGCTGTTATCATCCTTGTTTCTGGAAACTTTTATTAAAAGATGAAGATAGAATGACTAAAAATGAGATAAGCATTTCCTTTTAGACCACAGATTTCCTTTCTGGCATCTGAGAATGTAGGTAAATAGCTAAAGATCCTTGCCAAACAACTGTCAAGGGAGAATCTACTGGATCAATGGTAATTTTATGGAACTATCGAATCACGGTAGAAGGATGTGCCTAATTTGTTGTAGCTGTTTTTCATGATGCTGTAAAAATTGATGCATTTCAGAGACATATCAAGCATGGTTTATTTCCTAGGAGAAAAAAAAAAGCCTATACTTAGAGTCACATGTAACCTGATGGAATTACAATAGTTGCTCAATAATTATACAATAATTTATCTTAAAATTAATATCCATATTGGGAAATTCTAGCTAAAACAATTACAAGAATATGCTTTTAATTAGCAATTGTGTTGTTCTGGCTAATTATTCACATGCATCTGGGAGCATTTCACACAAGAATGAAGAGAACAGCTTTTGAAACTGGGCACCCTGGGTTCAGATTTTTTGCTCTGTCTTTAACAAGTTGAGTGACTTTGGGCAGGTTATTAACCTTTCAGTTTCTAAGGTATCTCAACTGTAAAATAATGCCAGTATCTGCCTTAAAATAATATCTGTAAAGATTGAAAAAGTCAAATGAAACCTTTAGTAGAGTCTGGCATGGGACACAAGTGTTGGTCATAACTTATGTGTGCTTTATGTTAGAAAACGGATGGTTTTGTAGTGATAGACCTTTAACTACAGTTCAAACAGAATGTGTATGGTGGTTGAAGAAAGTGATGTGAAGCAGGAGTCCAAGTGGAAAAGACCGAAGCCTGGGACACCTGGGAAACACTCCTTTTCCGTTGAGCTGACTTTGGTTTTGTCACAAAGTGACTCTGAGACTTTAAGTTCCTTCACCTCCCTGAACCTGGCTTTCTCATCCGTTAAATAAGGATTTGGATTTTATAATGTCTGCCTCCCCTTCAAGTCTTTGTGTCTCATTTTCTGATCTTACGTGTTTGAGTCATGTTCATTGTGGTTTGATTACCCAGCTTGGTCCCCAAGTCACAGGAGAGCTGTAGCAGCTCATCTGTGATTGTCATTATCTCTATATGTTCAGAGAAGTCCATGGGGACTTCAAGGCATTGGCCTTGCACAAGGCAGGGCAGCTGGTTTGCAGAAAGGAGCCGTAAATGTGACCATGATGGAGTCGATACAGTACCTCCCACACATGAAAATGACATTATTAAATTTGTGGTCGGTTGTACGAAAGTGTTTTTCTTGTTCATGTATGTTCAGTTCACATCTTCATGTTTGATCCTCAACTAGCACCATTGAGGACCAGGTTTAGAATGATGTCTCTTGAGTTTTATTTTCTATGATTGATGAATTGATTTTCTTGGCAGTCCTGGGGATTGAACGCAGTGGTGCTTTGCCACTGAATTATACTCCTATCCCCTTTTATTTTTTTGAGACAGGGTTTCACCAAGCTGCCCATCCTGGCCTCCAACTTTATATTCTCCTGCCTCAGCCCCACTGAGTAGATGGGATTACAGGAGTTCACTGTGCCTGGCTCTGAGTATTATATACAGCCAAATCTTCAATAGCTGTTGAGATTCTTTCAAGTCTTTGATAAAATATTACCTTTCTCGTGAAGAAAAATGTCCTCTCCACCCTCCCCCATTTTTGGGGGGTCTTTTTTTCCAAAGCACTCATCCCTAACATAAATATAATTTAGTTTTCATGTTTGTTACCTGTGCCCTCAATCACTACCTCTTAACAGCTACCATGAGATCAGAAATCTTTGTTTTTGTTGTTTAATATATCCCAGATGCCTGAAACAGTGGCAAGGGAGGACCTGAAGGAAAACATGTGCTTGCTAGGTGGTGGCAGTATTTATGCATTTTTAAATGCATTCCATACTAAACACACCTCCGTGGTAATTCTAAATACTTTGCATCGTAGTCAGGAAAAGCTAGGTCTTTGCCTCACTCTGTGTGCAATGGAATGAAAATCAAGCCTGAGTTTGAATTCAGAGCCTAACCTTCCTTATCAGGGGTTCTTGAGAATATTCCTGCATTTTACAGGACCATGCTCTCCTTATTTATGAAGCGGTTTAACAATATTGATTTCCCAGAGTGTTGTCAGGAGTGGGTGCTCCCACATATCTGATAATGCCTAGTACAGATATGTAGGTATGAGATCTCAGATACACTTGTGTCTAAAACTACTTGAGCAGCATTTCACGCCTCTGCACACCTCGGATACTAAGAACTGATGTTCATAATGATACCGAGCTATCTTCTGGTTTATCAGAGATAAGTATTTTAGACCTAAATGCAAGGCATATGCTCATAATACTGATATGCTGGAGACTTACACATTTGTGTCTCGAGGCCCAGTCGTTTCCCTCTGAGAGCCCAGACTCGTTTCCAAGTACCATTGCAAAACCATCCCCTTGGAGTGTGATATGCATTTCAAAATTAATGGAACTGTCTATCCAGCTCCCCGCCCTGACACACCATTCGCCTTCTGCCTTGTGAGCCTCATTCCCACCGTGTCCCATCAATGGCACCCCATCCAGCTGGCCGCCCATGCAGGAACCTTGCATTCTCCTTGAGGAGCTGTGAGGGCCTCCACTCACAGCTGTGTTCCAGGCAGAGTGAATCCTGCTGCCTTTACTTCCCCAACAGGTTCCACAGACAGCCACTCTTCACCACTTTCTCACCCACCTCTGTGCAGATCTGGGCCACTGTCACCTCTCCCCAGGTGACTGCAGGAGCCACGAGCCCCCTCTCTCTCCTTTCATTCTCACCCCCCACAGTCTGTCCCCTGGAGCCCAGCCCAAGTGGTTCTGCAGTGAAAATCTGACCCTCTCACCCTCAGACCTCGGTTCTCCACTGGTTGCTGTGGATTGTGAGACCCTAAATTTGCTCCCATCTTCCTATGCCCAAGCTTATTGTCAAACACTCTCCCCGCCTGCTCCGGTCTGATCCAGTCGCACTGCCCTTTGCACATGCCAAGCAAGCCCTTGCCCCAGGGCCATGACACTTGCTTGTACTGTTTCCTCCCACTTGGAAGCTTCCCCGGATATTCTCATGCTTGACTCTCTTGCTCATTTGTGGGTTTTCCCTCAAATATCTCCACAACAGAGAGACAGGAGCCCCTGGCATCGGCAGAGCTCCCCAACCTTGCCCGTCTCCTGCTGCTTCACTTTTTTCTTCATAAGACTGATTTCCAAGAGTAAGTTCCAGAAGTTCCATGTTTACTTGCTTGTTTATTGTTCCGCTTATACATAAGGTCTTTGAGAGGCTGGATGTCTAGTGCCATTACCTGGCAGGACCTGGCAAGTATTTATTGGTTTAAATAATCATAGGTAGAAGAAAATTCCTGAGAATCTCAATATTCATCTCTAAGGAGTTAGTTGTCATATATCACACAACCATACAATTTAAAATGGTCCAGATGTTTTAAAAATAAGCTCTTGTATGTCTTTATGGGACTGTCACTTAGCTCTATTAAGTGGACCAAGTTGGATTTTGTGTGTGTGTGTGTGTGGTACTTAGGTTTGAACCCAGGGTCATTCTACCTCTATGCTACACCCCAGTCCTATTTTATTTATTTTGAAACAGGGTCTCACTAAGTTGCTGAGGTTGGCCTCAAACTTGTAATCCTCCTGTCTCAGTCTCCCAAGTACTGGGATTACAAGTGTGCGCCATCATGCCTGGGATCCAAGATGGATTTATAATAATGGGTAAAATAAGCTCTTTTTGTGTAAAGAATTATAAATGTGTGTATGCTTTAAACTTATATATTGAACAAAGCCTCCATATGTGTCCTGGAGTCCAAGGCCAGAGACCTGACTCTGGGGGTGGGAGGGTCCCAACAGTCCGATCAGAGAGAGGTGGGCAGTGAAGCAAGAAGGGAATTTTTTATCCAATGTGGACAAACTAGGAAGAGACGGTGGGGATGGGGGGCTGCATCTGGAGCCCTGTTTTCAGGGTACTGACAGGAGCTTCAGGTTTATATGTGGGGAGGACAAATGCAGAGAGAGACTGGGCAAAAATTCATGCATGGTCCCCAGTGCTGATCAGACTCTAGTCTGGTTGATCATTATCTCAACACTGGTTCTGGAAGGACCTGCTGGCTCTGGGAAGACAGAGTCAGTTCCCGTTGTGAGATGATTGTTCCCTCTTTGGGGAGCAACCTAGATTCTGGTCATGGGGTAAATGCTCCTGCTTGGGGTGCAGCCTCAGTTCCCACTATGGGGTGATCTGCCTCCAAGATTCACTGTTCTTGGAAACTTGAAAATGCCTAGTTACTCTTTTTTCTGGGTTTTTAGCCTTGAAGAGAGACAAGAGCGGTAAGGTAAATTTAGGGCTAATGAACACAGTTTGATCATATCACCAGTTTTTAGACTGATACTCCTTAAGCGATGAACATATCTGTGTGCAGAGTTGATCAGGAATCTGACCTAGCGTTTAAGGGAGCAGAGACAGCTGCAGGCCACGTGAAGTCAGAGTTTTAACACAAGCAGCCTTTAAGTGCCTCTTACATAGGTACTGAACATTTCTATAAGGAATTTTTAAAAGGTGATAAAGTGGTTGCCTCTATGGAAGGAGGCTTGAAAATGTAATGAGTTTTTTTTATATAACTACATGTCTTTTAAATACACGGGCTTGTCTAATTTTTAGTAAGAGTTGTTAAGCACTTACCTATTTGAATTCTTAGCTAAAATATGGAATACCTAACTGAAATGAATCCAAATATTTGCTCAAAATAAAATGCCATCCGTGGGCTTTTATGGATGGATTTTACAAGGAAAAAATGTTGATTACTATATCAAAACCAAAAGGGATGAGTTTGTTACAATTTTCTAAATTGTGCCAGACCTTAGTAATCCAAGACTAATGCCTCCTATGGATGGCTGAGGAAATAGAAGCCTTGAAAGCAAATAGTTTTAAATCAGAAACCACAAATTAACATGGCTAATGGAAGACCATGTGCCAAGATAATCCCAAACAGTTCAGATTGCACAATAAACTCGATGAACAGTAATGAGCCTGTGCGGGAACTTAGGGCTGCTATTTATATAAGCCGATTACAAGTGCGTAATTACGTAATTCATGTTTACTTTTCAGATTCCCGGGAATTTTAATGTGCAGCATCGGAGCACCCTACCTCCCTTGATTTGTATCACATGTCTCATTTCTAAGGAAGATAATGTAGCTATTAGTCTTTCTGTATTTTCCCTATTGCTTATCATAACTGTGAGGTTTTATACAATGGTGTCCCTGCCTCCCTCCTTCTCTCTCCTCCTTTCCTCCTCTCCCCTTCCCTCCTCTCCCTTCCCCCCTCCTCCTCCTCTTTCATCCTCTCTCTCTCTCTCTCTCTCCTTTCTTCCTTCCTTCCTTCCTGTACTGGGGATTGAACCCCAGGTCATTTTACCTCTGAGCTTCACCCCCAGCCCTATTTTATTTTTTTTATTTTGAAGCAGGGCCTCCCTAAATTGTGGAGGGCCTCGCTATAAGTTGCTGAGGCTGGCCTTGAACCTGTGATCCTCCTATCTCAGCTTCTCAAGTACTGGGATTACAGGTGTGTGCCACCATTCCTGACTGTCCCAGCCTCTTTCTACCAACTCATTTCTTATTTTTAAAATTATTTTATGAGTACATTGCAATTACATGATAGTGAGATTCAATGTGATAAAAACATACATGCACACAGAGCTTTGTATATTTCCCTCCAAATCCCACCCTGCCCCCCTTTCCTCCCTCCCTGCACGTATTGGTGAGATCGGTCGTAATACCTTCACATATTGCCATAGTATTAGTTGAACTGTTTCCTTCTTCAATCCTCGCTCTTCCAATCCCTAACTCCTTCCCTTAACCCCCTTCAACTATCCTACAGAGCTTTCTCTGCATTTTTTAAAGTCCCTTTTGTTTCCTATTTTCTCTCTAGCTTCCACATTTGAGAGAAAACATGCCACCCTTGACTTTCTGAGACTTATTAATCTCTCTTAGCATAATATTCTCATGACTTACCCTCTCCTCTGAACTCGGTCAATTCCAACGCTGGGGCAGGCTCTTCAGGCCCTATGCTTGCTTGCTGTGTCCTCTACCAGAAACCTCGACCCCCACTCAATCTCCTCATCTTCACCTTGTCAGAAAGGCCTTCATGAGCAGAGAGGGGGGTCCCCCTTTAGGCTGTGTGAGGTCACCCTCTCTGCTCTTCCTAGCATGAACTTTATCTCTAAGGCTTCATCTGTTCACTTGTGTGTTATCTACCTCTCCCATTAAAATAGGAGCTCAATGAACACACAAATAGGATCACTCTCATCCTCCTGAAGACTCCAGGGGATTTCCTGGAAGATCAAGTCTGCGTTGCCATGTCTCCTTCTTCCCTGGTCCATAACAGAACCGAGAGCTGTACATATTCACGCTCTTGTATCATGCTTTATGAACAAGATATCATGAAGCCTGGTGGGTGACAGAGTCAAGCACATTAGTAAGATATTTGTTAATACCTTCTTGCTCTCAACTTTACCCTATTAGGAGAGTTAATCAAGGCCCATTGCATTTTAGAGGCTAAAAAGAAAAATCACCTGGACTTCGTGGTATTGACGTCTTTAGAAAGTTTACTTTTTTTTAAATCATCCCTAAAAACATAATGCATTTTTGCACAGCAGACAGGTAATGAAGTTGCTGTGACTTTTTGCTGGACTACTTTCTTACTTGGGGGTGGGAGGCTTTTTGTTTGTTTGTTTCTCATTAAAAAAGAACTTTTCTAGAACTAAAACACCCAATGCAGACACAAAGTAGTGACTTCCGACAGTATCAGGCAGGAATGTGTATTTAGGCTCCCAAAGACACCAGCAGTGTATGTTTCTGCCCTAAGACCTTCTGTCTTTCTGATATCTATTGATGAAATGTAGGAAGGGGGCAATAAAAGGTTTTCATAGCAGCTATTTGATATCTACTAGATATAGAAAGGGGAGTCAACATAGTTTAACAGTAATGGCCCCCTGATATGTTCAAGCTTGGGTCTTTGTTAGGATGTCAAAAAATTGTCAAAAAAGTGCCCTCAGGACTATGAAGTTCAGAGTAGTTTCATTAATTAGAGGGACAATGACTGTAGCGTCCAGGGACCACTTAGGCAGGGCCTGGTTCAAGGATCTTTGTGACAACCTCACAGTGAGTCTGGGCTTTGTTCAAAGTGAGAAGTCTCAGCTGGACTCGGTAACACATGCCTGTAATCCCAGTACTTGGGAGGCTGAGACAGGAGGATCACAGGTGTGAGGACAGCCTCAACAAGTAGTGAGACTCTCATCAACCTAGCAAGACCCTGTTTCCAAATAAGAAATAAAATCAGGTTGGGGTGTAGCTCAAAGGTAGAATGCCTCTGGGTTCAATCCCCAGTACCACACACACAAAAAAAAGTGAGAAGTCTCCATGACTGATACCCACTTCTTGTGATGCTATCGAAAAAAGCTACATGAACATCTGAAAGTCCCTGAGGTGGTGGTGGTGGCTGCAGTGGCAGAAGTGCAACATCCACACAGCCCAGAAGGATGGTCTTTACAAGGCCAGGCATAAAATGGAGCTTTTCCTTGAGATCATCATAATACATTAATATGAGGCCCTTGATTCTGTAATGGTATGTGATCCCAGGTAGGAACATTTAAACGTCTAAGACATGAATGTAGAGCTCTCAAAACCCTGCTCTAGCAATATGCCCATCCACGGTGATCTTTGGAAACTCCATATCTATTATATTTAATTAGTTTGGGATCACGGGTGGTTATATTATGACATTGCTTTGACTATTGATAGTCTATTCCTGCATTTTTTTGTACTGGGGATTGAGCACAGGGGCATTCTACCTCCAAGTTATATCACCAGCTCTTTTTAGTTTTTATTTGAAATAGGATCTTGCTAAGCCTCTGAGGCTGGCCTCGTAGAACCTGCGATCCGGAATAAATACCCGGCTAGTTTGTTCCTATCTAATGGCACAGTCACAAAAAGTTTTGCTATATTCATTCTCTGGGAAATATAATCCTATTGCATTTTGGGCCCAAGATACAGATTATCTTTAAGTCAACTGGATTTCTGAACAGGTGAATACTGAAAATAGCCTCACGAAGGAGAGCAATGCTTTGGATTTAAGCCTGCTTAGCATTGGTAATACTTGTGTGTGCTTTTGGAAAGGCAAATTTGGGTGAGTTTTCATTCCTTTCCTTCTGATATTATAGTTGCTTGCTCACTTCCTACTAGAGGATATGCGTTACTATTTAAAATCAGCCTGATTTTCATTCATTCATTGAGTAAACACATGCGTATGTAACACATTTCAGGTGCTACCGATGTTCAAGGAGGTTTTAGATACTTAGAAGCATTGAGCTTATATTCAGAGAGATGTCCTACATTAATGTGAAAAGAATTCTATAAAGCAATTATAAAGAAAAGCCACAAAGACTAATGGAAACCACCACTGTTGTATGATTGTTAAGAAATGGGAGTATTTGGAGATTGACTCCTTTTTAAAATTCACCCCAGAGATGCAAACAGACCTCCTAGGGAGCGTATTAGGCTGGTTGAGATTCACTCTGCTGAATTATTCAAAAATTTAGAGCAATTTGGATGCATATTATTATAGAGGGAGGGAAAATATTATTCATCATCATCAAGCAACAAATATTTATTGTGTTGCCATGGTAGTCTAGAGACACTGCTCTTGACTCCCTAAAATTATAGATCAGATTAGCATGTCCTTGTTTTCTATACTCTCTCATCTTATTTCACTGCCTTTTCGATAACACACAAACTTCTTACAGTGGTCTTTGCCAGGGTCGTCTGACTGTAACCAACTTTTCCAAGTCCACTCACCTAAGTCAGGCCGGGTGTGTTGGCTTCCTGTGCATCTGAGCCTTGTCCTTTGCTTTCTTCCCTCTACTTAGGATGCATCTTTATCCACATACTCACTTTGCTGTCTTTTTATTCTTCAAGTACCAGCCCAATCTTATGTCTTCATGGAGTTCTCTCTTGGTCAGTCTTTATAAAGTACCACCTTATGACACTCTCTTTAACGTTACCAGGTATACGGTTCATAACACAATTTATTTTGTTTCTTTATGCATTTACAATGTCCATGCTCTTCCACCATCCACACTGTGAGCTTCATAGAGGTAGGGTAACTCTTGTCACTTGTCATATCTTGAGAACTTGGCACAGTATATATAATTTGTCTAGTGCTCTATAATGATTTGACAAGTGGATAGATGGATGGAAGACATTTATATAAGTTCAGTTTAAGAAAGAAACTGTAGTTAGAGTGGTAAGCGGAATTTCATTCCCCCAGAAGTACAAAATGAAAGGATGATATTGAGCCTTGTCTCTGAGGGGAAAGAGAGAGAACATTGACTCATAACATGTACTTGGAAGAAAGATGCAGAGAGGAGTGTTGGGAAAGTCAGGCAGTCATCAGAGATGTAGAAAAAGAACCCTAGGCCTGCAGTGTCATAAATGACAAAGAAATTTCCAGTGGGAAGGAAAGGGGGCACCACTAAAAGATCCAAAAAATACAAGGAAAATGAGCATTAAGAAAAGCAAACTTAATTTTAATAACTGATTTTTGAGCAGACCATTTCAGCAGGTGGATAAGAACTTGATATTTGTGGGGCTTACTAAGAATCTGGAAGTCCTGAGCATTTGGGAGAGTAAAATAAGGAAAGAAGTAGAGAAGCCATTAAAGATGAGCTAAGAGCTTTTTGTTTGGTAGCAGTAAAGATTGGTGCATGTTAAATTGTCAAGGTGCCAAAAAATCTAGAGAACATAAGATTAGATAGACCATGGTACCCACTCTAGGCCTTGGGTTTATGAACGGTTAAACAATGATTTCTGGTAATCATGGCTGCCATGCAAAGTCTCTATTTGTATGTGGAAATTGTTCAGAAGGTGGCCTGACAAGCAGTCAAGGCTCAGTAAAGGTGTTACCAAGTTATTTATTTTTTAAATAATTAGTCAATTCTAGAAGGCAATAAAAATATCCAGATCCCCCTAAAGATAAATTTAGAATCCAAGTAAAGTGCTGAACGAGGATGATGGAAATGAAAGATACAGGACAGGGATGTAGCCAAAGTGTGAATGTTGGAAAAAGTACATGCGTAAGGAGGTGGGGAGAAGATGGGTGATCAAGGTGAGAAACCACTCCAGCGGAGGCAGAGCTGGGCCTGGGTGCATCTCTATGTTGGGCCTAAATTTGTGTTCACAGAGCATGCTCCCTGGGGAACTCATATGAGAAAAAATTTCAATGCTTGGTAAAAATACAGCTTCCCAAGACACACCCAGAATTACTGAGTTAGAATCCCTTGGTGTGAGACCTAAGAATCTGTAGGTAATCCATTCCCCGTGGTGATTCATGTATGTCCTTGCACTCTAAAGTCTAAAAGCTACCCCAGTGGAACATAGACAATTGTACCTTCCATGGAGTGTAGCTCAGCAGTGACATTTATGGTGATATTACACTGAGGACTTGATATATGCTTGGTACTGCTGATGGGAGGGATCACAAGAGGACCTGGGGTTTGTGAGGCTGGAAATGTAAACAATTTGGGCACTGATGTAAGAAAAAACTAAAAAAATGGGGAATAATAATACACTTAAGTTAAAAACATGAATATGCATTTAGAATGAGAAAGGAAATTTATTAATTTTTAAAAAGGTGACATCACAAAATCTAGAATGATATTGTTAATAATTAATGGTCTCCCATGCTTCTCTACATATTTTACTTTCATAACATTTGATTTCCTCTTCATATGACAGCTATATAGAAAGTGATAGTGGAAAATAGCTAATAGATAGGCAATTATCTCCTGTGGCAGTTTTGACAGAAAATTTTAATATTGATGACTGTTACAGAAAGTTTGCAGCTTTACATAGACACATCTGTTACTCTGTGCTCTGCAAACAGCATTCTGGGTGATTCTATTTTCTGTGGTTCTTATAAAAATGTGGGGAGCATTTATTATTATATATGATGTACTGAGTGTATTATTGATAGTAGAGAATTTGTTTTGACTAGGCATCGATGAGAATTGAATCCTACACTTGAAACTTTACACATCTGAAAATTTCCCCTTCAGACCTGCATCTTTCTCCTCTACTACCCACATATTTCCGGCCACTGTGGCTCATGATTACATTGCAGGTTTTCCCTTTGGTCCTGAACCTTCAGGTCACAGTGCTCAGTGAGTTGGCACAAAGAATGGTCTTGGAAGACAGCTCTATACCAAGAGATCTGGCAATAACATACCTCTACAGGGGAGTGACTGGAAACCAAATAAATATATTCTGCAGCATCCAATCTATATGAACCTCCAATTCAGCTCCCTCTTCATTAGGTCTCCAAAATGCCTGTAAATCCTTCAAAGCCACCCAGTGCAAAGAAAAGTTGGAGGAGGAAAAGATAGGGCTTAGCCAGTTAAAATTAAACCATCTTTATTTCAGTTTCACAGAAATTTTTGATTATGTTCATGCATTACTGGGACCCTCCCCGGGATTTCATAGAGGCCTACACAGGTGAGGACTTGAGACTTCAACATTGTTCTCTGGGCAGTAAATTTCTTCTGAGAAGGAGCAGAAAGAAACACAGATTAGAGCTTCTTTTTTCATTTTTATTATTTCAACATGTTTTGATTTTTGAGTAGAAAATCAATGTGCTCAGCATATCTAAATTTTCCTTTTTCGTGTAGGATTATTGATAACAGATGTACTCCCTACCTTATGTTTGCCCCGCAAGGTCTTCTATTATGATTGTAGAAAATTGCTCTCTCCCATCCCTGTACTTTATTAATTTTACAGAGTCGGAAACGGGAGTATTTAGTTTCATATGGCTCGATAAAGGGCATGTGGTAGAGATGCAGGAGCCTCGTATCATTCACAACAGGCTACTACACCAGTCTCAGTTCTAATTCCTGCTCTGCTTCTAATTTACTGTGCAGCTTGAAATGGAGCTAAGACTTCTTCCTGGCCATGAGCTCCTCTGCTAGTAAATGATGGTGTTGGGCAAAGCCAGTGGTCCTCAGGAGCATACGGGTCCTATAGAAGGGCCTCACAGGCAGGCAGACCCCCATCACTGCTTTAAGCAGAGGAACTCTGCTTTTCTGCGGTTTTATATGCTTGCATTTCTTTCAAGATTTTTCTCCCTTAAAATAGTTATAATAGGAACAAAAAATGAAAACCAGTTTTTTTGGATGTTGTCTCAAATTCTTGGAACCACATGGGCAGCTTTTTAACAATGGCTCACCCTGATCCTCAGATTCTAATGATGGAGATCAGAATTGGTGTTTAAGTTTCTTTTGGATTCTGTTGCATAGTTGAGGTTGAAGGCCATTATCCTAGATCTATGGTGCACAAGCCTGTTGCTCCTTAGGATTATCTGGGAGCTTTTATAAATACTGATACCTGGGTGCTAGATCTGTGCTTGATATTTAATTAACCTCAGTGTAAATGTTTTTAAAACCCCGGAGTGGACTCTAATCTACATCCAGGACTGAGAACTCTTACTCAAAATAACCACTGCATTCTATCAAGCTGTAAAATTCTTTTTTTTTTTTTTTTGTGGTACCGGGGATTGAACCCAGGGGCGTTCTACCTCCGAGCTACACCCCCGGCCCTATTTTTTTATCCTTTACTGAAACCAGGTTTCACGAAGTTGCGGGAGGGACTCACTAAGTATCTGAGGCTGGCTGCGAACCCGGATCCTCCGGTCTCTGCCTCCCAAGTACTGGGATTACAAGCATGCGCCACCACGCCCGGCTTCAAGCTGTAAAATTCTATGTGTTTATAAAAAAGCCACAGGTATGATATCTATGTTCCAATCCTCTTGCATTTATTGAACATATCATTTCAGTAAATGACTATTTTATACTCAAGTTATATAATGATACTGGGTGAGTGACAAGAGAAAAGGTCACCGGTGTGCTGGCAGTATTATTAGTTTCTGTCTATTCATTAGTGGAGTAGCTTACTGTTCACCCTGCCTGCAAGAATCTAGACTGTCATTCATGTCCTTGCCCTCATACAAACCCTGCAGCCATCCACCTGCGGGTGAACTTCTCTAATCCTAATTCAGCTCTTCCCTAAAATTAGTGGAGTCAAATCAAAGGACCTTGCAGATATGATTCGAAGATTCTGTGATCATTTCCTTATTTCACAGAATATGACTTACTGAAAAATAAAGGTCTGGGTTCCTTCGGGCTTATAGGACACTCTCTAGTTCTAATTGATCTTGGTGTGTATAAAAAGCCTAGTAAGTAATGATGTGTTATGTTCCCTTATTCTTATAAGACATCCCTGATCTGCAGAAGGATTGTCAGGAGCTGAGTAAAAAAACATAATATCATCTTACAGCACAAACCTTAGTTTTTGGCTGGGAACCTAGTGCTTCTGGAGGCTGGAGTAGAAATTTGCAAGGATACATACAAACACCTCCTGGCAATGTTTGACTTGGACTTTCCTGTCCTTCCAGACAGCAATCGAGCCAGTGGAAATGCATTGGGAAATCATTCATGTGCTCATAATTTATGAATTTGTTTTATTCATTCAACACAAACACACACACACACACACATACGCACTTAAACACATAATCCAAGTTGGTCCTTATTTCAGCACTAGGGGAGCATTTGGAAGGAGGCAGATGCCATGTAGGCCTTCATGGAACATTTTAGTTGGCCATAGGGAAGTCTTCGCTCAGGTTTCCAAATGGAATTCTACCGATGCCTGATGGCCATGCATTCTATGGGGATTGTTAGATTGTATGTATGTGTTCTGCTTAACCATTAACTAAACCGTTAACTAAAAACCATCTGCTAAACCATGTAGAAGATGAACTGATAACCAATGATGTGCTATTAGGAGCCGCACTTTGGTTTGTCATTATGATTACTTTGGCACCACATATTACTAATCTAACCGCTATTGGCTAAATGAAAAATAAACAGAGACAGGTTTTATTTGCTGGGAATGCCTACATGAGGGCCAAGGGAAGTAAAAAAAAAAAAAAAACAAAAGCCAAAATAAAGGTCGTGCAGTAGTCCAAGTAGAGAAAAGCTGTAGAGGGTGTATAGTCAGATGGCTCAAGGCAGAGCAGGGGGCTGTGCTCAGAAGACCCTGTGGCAAAGCCCTTGGGGCCATGTTTGTGCAACTTAGTTTTAGCAAATCATTCTTCAGGCGCACGCTTGTAATCCCAGTACTTTGGGAGGCGGAGACCATAGGATCCGGGTTCATGACCAGCCTCAGATCGCTCGCTCTCTCTCTCTCTCCCTGTCTCTCTCTCTCTCTCTCTCTCTCTCTCTCTCTACTTAGTGAGGCCCTCTGCAACTTCGTGAGACCCAGTTTCAAAATAAAGTATAAAAAATAGGGCCGGGGATGTGGTACGGAGGTATAACGCCCCTGGGTTCAATCCCTGGTACCACACAAAAAAATCATTCTTCATAGTAATCATTTATTTACCATTTTGAACGATTGGTATTTTGTAGCTTTGCTTGTCCTTAATTTTTAAAATTTGATTTGGCTTTGGAATTTTACAGAAGTGATAAGATTATCTGGATTTGTGTTGGTAACTAATTAGTAATGCTAGTATAAGGATCATTTGTGTCAACATCAGGGACTTGTGAAAATTCCTTACTTTAAAAGGGATCAACATTACTTATGGTTGACAAATATTTTTCTAACTTATCTCACTCTACTGTGATCATTATTTAACCGCTCCTTCCTATAAGCCTATGAGCTCTGGGAAGGCAGGTGCACATCTTACTTGATTTAGAACCTTCCTTATGTTTACTAAATAAATAAGTTGATTGACAACAATTAGAGCTGCCTACTTCACACGACTAACACAAAGGGCAGTGAAGTATTTGTAGACTATCACTTGTTGAAGATTCCCAAGTCAACTGGGGCTTAAGATACATGTTCCACCAGGACCCCTTTTAACTGGAACAGAGAAAATGCCTACTTTTGCCACCAACTTCCTGGAAATACAGAATGATTGTATTCAAGATCTTGTTTCACTCTTCAAATAAATCTCAGGAGTGTTTTTCTTTTATACCACAAGATGAATTGCTAGGGTTAACTTAATTGGTTTGGACTAATCCCAGATTTTACCCCTAGGCCTTTGATAAGGCTCTGAAGGTTTCCCTCACAAAGATGTTGGAATTCTAAAAGTCATTTGGAAAATGGCATTCTAGGAGACCCTTTCTTCCCAGGATATGTGCGGATGTGAGTGTCTTTATACATGTGAGGGGGGAAGCTGCATAGAATAAGCGGGCTAGAGCAAGCACCCAGAGGGGCCACTTTTGGCCAGAGGAGACAGATTTTTAGTTATCAGGAGTGTGAGAATGTACAGACAGTAGCCGGCTATATCACTTTATCAGTTGATTTTCTCTCTCTCTCTCAGCAGTTTAATGTGAGTGCTTCTCTCTCGCCTGGTTTATTTCAGATGCCTCAGGAACAGTACGCACACCACCACCGGAGCACCATGCCCAGCTCCGAGGGGCCACAGGTATACAAAGTGGGGATCTACGGCTGGCGGAAGAGATGCCTGTATTTCTTCGTCCTACTCCTCATGATTTTGATACTGGTGAACTTGGCCATGACTATCTGGATTCTCAAAGTCATGAACTTCACAATTGTAAGTAGGCTGTTTCGTTCTTGTCAGGGGAAAGAGGAGCATGAAGAGGGATGATAAAAGAGTTTGGAAAAGTGATGTTGTGATGATTTAATACATCCTGCAACCTGTTATTTGGGTTAAAACAATTTCTGTTTGGATGGAATATGAACTTCAACTTCTATCTGATCTTGATTCTTCTGAGGCTGGTGATCCAATTTAGGGACATTTCTCTCCCTTATGATCTCTCCTGTGACTTCCCTCTACTGTGTTTCTGTATCCTGTAGCTTTTAAGCAGTAAACAACACAGAAAGAAATATTGGATAAATTCAAAGTAGTATGCGTTCGACAGTTTTAGTAGTGACGATAAATGGTTTCAAAAGGCAGGAGTTGTACTATCTAAGTACAATTTGGCTTTGAGTAGTATCTAAGTACAGTTCACCTTTGAGCATTATCTAAGAATTTTAGCTGTCTTCTTGTACCTCCTTTCTATCATTGTGGCTAATTGAGAATCTCCTCAATTTTTAAGAGGAAAATTTTCCCTGCCCCTGCATGGGTCAGATGGAAATGAGACGAATTGATATGAGTTTCATTTGAGGCCAGGGGACTTTGTATTATTTCTTCTTTGAAGAAATGTTTGCCGTTGATGCTTAGAGTTCCTGTATAGACTGGGCAGTTACTTGTTGAGGTTCAAATGAAAATAGAATCCTGGCAAAATAACTTCCAGCATTGTTCTGAGTTTTTTTTTCCTTTTCTTTAGAGATTCCAGTTTATACAAGCAATATAAGTAATTCAACTTATTAATGAGGAGATAGTAGGCAGCTTTTTGCTGGCCCTGAGGATACTTTTTGTTGTTGTTGTTCTGATGTCAAAAGTGAAAGATTAGCCACAAAAACAACTCCTGTTTGATAAAGAAATATAGCCATAACAAAATTCACGGTGAAGATTTCATGTGAAATTCCCAAATATGGTAATGGATGATTACAGTTTCTGAATTACAAGGTTCATGCTTGTGCTTGACACCCCATACACAGTCACACTTCTTTGCATTCACCCAAGTATTCTCTTCAGCTTGGACTGATTTTCTGTATTTTCTCTGACTGAAAAAAAAAAAACCTTTCTTTGATGCTCCTGCAGCCCCATTTATGTCTCTCTTGTTATACTTCCCATTTCAGGTGATTTTTTTACAGGTATTTCCCAGGCAGACTGAGCTTCGGGAAGGGCCAGGACTGCATCTTCTCAGTGTGCCTTTGCCCATCATTCTTGGTTGGGCTTGCTGGTGCTTGGGTTAAATAGGAGTCTATAAACCAGGTTAGAGATACTGCTTCAGGCATCAGAATGGCTCACTTAAAAAAAAACAGTTAAAGTTAGGAAAGTATCTAATCAAAAGTTACCTTAATGTTATGGAGTTCTGTCCTGAAGGGGAAAAGGTCCGGTTCTTTCAAAAAATACAGAAAAGCTTCTGTCTTGCAATATTTACTTGGGAATATTATACTGGTAACCTTCCATGGGGCTGTGGGGAGTCCAAGGTAATAGGTTCTAGAGTATTGGAGCACATTAGATTCTGCTTCTGAAGTGAAACCTGAAAACACTTTTTGAACTTGGACTTTCTTTATAGATGAGCAGAATTCAGAGAATTCTGCAGGGGGAGGAGACATCATCAGATCTACTGTCTAGAGAGCTTGTGCAGGTGAGGCTGGAATAGAACGGGGGATGTTTCTTAAAGAGTAGGGCTGTAAAACACGTGGGGTGTCCTTGGTCCATTTGGTTTTAAGTCTAAGTGATCACAATTATCATCTATTGTTGGGCATGATCTGTGATGTTCTTAATTTAATTAAAAAAAATCTTAGAAAGGCTTCTGTATCACAGTATTAAGCAGGAGAACACTGAAGCTCAGGCAGTAGCATAGAGAGTAACGATTCAAAAGACATTTAAAAGATGGAGTTGACACACCTTGAGTACAGTTGAATGCAGGAGATGAGAAGACATTGTGTAACAATTCCAGTTGGTGACTGTTGAGGACATTGGATGGAGGGGGTCCAAAAGCAAGATAGTGTTTATTACCTTCTCCCTGGAATTCAGCCGGGACCGTGTGTGCCCCCTACCCCAAGTCCTTGCTAATCCCCCTATTTTCCTGTTTTATTATTCTTTTTTACCTAGTCTTGCATTCATTTATAGAATGTGAAACCTTTAGTGGGAAAGGGTTCAAAAATAGGAGCTCAAACTTTGATTGCTATGATATAATACAAATATGGCTTCTAGAGTGTGTTTTATCTGGCAGGCTTCATAGAAGTATATGCAAATGTATACGGAGCACCACTTCATTCTGTGTGAGCTGGGGAGCAGTATGACAGTAAGGTAATAATCTATATGAAATCAGCTATTTCCTGTAGTTAACTAAATTGATTGTCAAAGTTGAGAGTCCTTAAAGCTTTACCAAACCAAGTACTTACTAAGGTGGGAATAAGGCCATTATTAGCCATAATTGGTGCTTTACAGGAGTAATGCATTTGAGCAAATAGGGCTGAAGTGTTAGAAAATTGGCCTTGCCCTGCAAGTTAAAAGCATATTTTTCCATCAATCACAGTATAAAACATAGTCCTTCGGAATTATAATTCTATTGCACAAATAATAATTTGCTGACAATGAAGATCTTGCAAAGAAAGAATGAGGTATTAATCTATGTTAGATTGGAGAGTGTGAGACGAAAGGGAAAAAGAAATCAATGAGGTAGCAGTGTCGCATTGGATGCAGAGATTTACAGATAGCAGCAAGAGGAAAGAGTGATTATTTTATACGCTTGGATTGTTCCGTAATTTAGGATTTGGGAAAGCTTACACTATAATCAGGTGCTCTAAGTAACAATGAACCAAGAGGGTGATGTCATCTGAAAGTGACTCCGAGGACTTGGCAGGTCACCTAGGATTGGATATCTGGAATTTACTATATTGCCAGACTTGCATTCCATGCTATCCCTAAGGCTATATGTCAGAAGAGCCTTCCCAAAATAGCAATGGGGCATACAACCAAGCTTCCCTTGTTTTAGAGGTAAATCCAAAGAAAAATTATTTTGTTTCCTCTGCTCTTGACAGAATATTCTGGTGGTCATTACTAGACAGGAGAGCAGGGTTCCGCTTTTCAATTTTCCCCACATACGAATATGGTTTACCTATCCTATGAACACCCCCAAACCAACCTATCCTGGTTTATCATAAACTATGCTGTATAAGGGAACTAATATTTATTGCATCAATTCTGAGTTAGTCATTGTGCATGACACTTAAAATCTCATTTAATTTTCCAAGCAACTATATAAATTAGGCATTGTTATCTACATTCTACTAAATAAATCCCAAGGCTAAGAGAAGTTGAGAGACTTACTGAAATACACACAGCTAGTAAGTGAAAAACTGGTGTTTTTACACCAAAGCCCAACCTTTGTACTACACTGTACCTCCTCCTCCAAATCACAGCAATGATCTGGCTCCTCAAGAAAATACTGAAGTTAGTACAATGGTTCATGATCTTGGTTGCCCATCCTGGGTGATCAGTAACAGTTTCCCCTCCCATCCAAGGTATCCAGTGACATTTTCCACTTAGGGTAGTTTCCTGGTAGTTGTGAATGTTCGATCCTTATGTCACTTCTCTAGGAACTGTAAGCCGATGGCCCTCGCCCTGCACTGTCTCCACCTTTTGCCCTTTTGTGTTAATATAAACATTTAATGTAAATTTTGTACTGACATCCATGTCATAGGTTAATGGAAAGACTCAGTGAGTTAATCCATATTAAGCATTTATAGCAGCATCTGACACATAGGAAGACTTGGTGCTGACAGCAGAGTCGTGAAAGACATATGACACACAGTGTTGTAGTTAAGGGCACAGACTCTAGAGACCGATGTCCTAAGCATAATTCTTGGCTCTGCAATTTGCTGTGTGACCTTTGACATGCTCATTAACCTCTCCATGCTTTTCCAGAAGTAATAGCCTGACCAATAATACTTGTAAGGATTGGAGGAGGTGATGAATGTATTTAGGACAGAGTCTGACACATGATAAGTGCTTTATATAAGGGTTTGCTTTGGTCATCGTTTATTTCTGGCTCAGTCTGTGCCAGGCACTGTGCTATTGCAGTTTACAAATAAAATCTACCTTAAATCTTATCCCGATAGATACTATTATGATACCAACTTTACAAGCGAGAAAGGGGTTCTTTAAACTTGATCTGAGATCACACCGTTTTGTAACTGTGGCAGGGTAGAGATTTGAACCCAAGCTGTTGGACCCTGGATCCTAGTCACTTAGCTAGTTTGACACACTTGGGAGTGGTACAGAAAGCCCCGGCCGGAGTGTCTGGGACCAGATGCTTAGCCCTGACTGGCCATGAAGTGTGTTACTTTCATCCTCTGGGATCAGTGCAGAGCCAGATGTGCGGTGGTAGGAGTCTTCTAAACCTTCCTGTTTGGGTGTTGTGATTTTGTGTTTTGGTCTCTCTCTTAGCCATGCGAAGCCTCACTCTATTCGGGGCTATTGCTTCTGCCAACACATTCTAGCAGCCCGGTCCAAATAACCTGCCCTAGAAGACCTTCCAAGCACTGCAGTATTGATCATCTATACTGTCATTTAGCACAAGTGGTCATTAAGTGGCAAAACTCAAAAGGCTTAGGAATCATCACCAGGTGGCACGACCTCTTACCCCGGGGTGTGTAAAGCTGGCTGAAATAGAGACTTAGAGTCACTCTGTCAGACACCCTCATTTTACAGATGATGGAGTTGAGGCAGATGGCAAGGTTTTCTGACCCAATGTCAGAACTGCAGCTGCCCTGGGAACAGCTCGGGAGCAAGGATTATGATCTTTTCATCTTCATAGCTCCAGCCCAGGGGATGGTATACAGTTGGCTTAAAATATGGGCTTGTTAATTGTAAATTGCCTTTGGTAGACAGTATGTGTGAGATGAGAGAGGTCAGGTACCTGGTCAGTGCCGGGCACATGGAGGTTCTCAAATGATCTGTAACTGTGTGGTGAAGACCTCTTGACTTCTATTTCTCTTCCCATTCACTAGAACTACAAAATCCA
Source organism: Glis glis (assembly GCA_004027185.1). Taxonomy (NCBI): domain Eukaryota; kingdom Metazoa; phylum Chordata; class Mammalia; order Rodentia; family Gliridae; genus Glis; species Glis glis. Next base: position 20,984 of record PVJS01017344.1, read on the forward strand.
AATGATTCTTATCTATGGTCATGAAAAAAATGAATGTCCATTTATGTGATAAAAAAACTTGTATAGAACTTACTTTCAAAATTTTCCATAATACATATAAACACCTTATGAAGCAAGTACCATTATTACCCATGTTTCATAGAGGAGGAAACAGAGACTCAGAGAAGAGCCATGACTTGCCCAAGGTCACACGGTCTGTGAGCACCAAAGCTGGGCTTGGGGTACAGGGACTGTGTCTCTGGAGATCAGGTTCTTAAAAAGCACACAGTGTTGCCCATTTTCCAAGTGCTATTATTCACGAAGACAAATTTAATTTGTTCAGTGCAATGTCTAAAACATGATTTATTTACCCTAAAGTAAGATAAAGATCCACTGAGGGTCAGAGGAAGGCATTCTAATACTTGTAATTTGGACACTCTGCAAAACAGTAAAAGCCAGAGAGAATGGCTAGCGTGTTCCATAACTCGGGACGGTGGTAATACGTCATCTGTCTTGGGGGAGGCTCAAAGAACTGTGACCGGTCAAACTAACTCAAGCAGAGGCGAGTGAGGACACTTGGGCAGTGGGAAGGGAGAGGCACCTTGTGGGAAGCCACAATTCCAATGAGAGCAGGGGTGACCTTCCCAGCATGGGATCTAGAGCACACTCAGGAGCCCGCGTCTCCTGGGGATGCCCAGCATTGGGCTCTCCTGGGTGCAATGGCAGTGGGCTGGCCTTGGTAGACTCACTTTGCAGACAAGGTCCCCACTACTCTTCTCCTCCGCTACCGGCAAACTCCCTGCATTGATTCATGTTGACTGCTTGCTTGTCTCTTCAGCTTGCATCAGCCTTGGCCTTCTCTGTATCATGGCCCTTCCCATTCAGTCCCGCCTCCGCTGGTCCTACTCTCTTCTCATTACCAGGTGAAATCCCAGGCAGAGAACCCTGCTGCTCCAGTGGATTTTGCACATGGCGCTGCGTTCGCTCGCACACCCACACAAGGGGTCAGAGGCCTCGGCAGCTGTGGTCTGGGAGGGTACAGTGACATGTTTGCAAAGTCCTGCCCTTGAGCAGCAGAGGGTGGACCCCCTTCCATAAGAGAGGTCAGATTTCACTTGAAAATTAGATCTGCATTTGGTCTTCTATCCACATCACCCTGTTAAGGTTTTTTTCCTTCTCATTTATTCTCCGACACCCTCCCAGTTCGAGCCCATGACTCCATTTGTGCTGGCTGAGCCTGGTGTCAGGAAGCTGGGAAGGTGTCCTGTGGCTTTTACTTCCTTGTCTGTCTCTCTGTTAGGTTGTGAGCTCAGAAGACGGTAACCTTCCACTATCCATCTTTATATCCGCAGCCCTAAGCATCTTGCTTAGCACACAGTAGATCCTTAGAGTATGTTTACCGAATAAATGAATGGGGCAAAGTTATGAATACGCCATTGCTTTAAATTAAAATGTACAAAGATGGGTTAATAGGGCTTTATATGGCTTTTAAAATGAAGCATGAGCTGATTTATTAAGGCAGACAGGTCGTAAATGAGACGAGTGCTCGAACTTGATTATGAACAGGCATCTTTTGCGCAGACCCTCCCTCCCGCGTATCAGCTACCTGCTACATTCTAATTACACAAGAGGAGTTGGATGATAATGGAGTGTGAAATAGATTAGAAGCAGACTTCATTCTAGTTAATGCACAATTTTGCTCAACAAATGAGAGAAAATGATATTATTGCCTTTAGTTATACTTTCCGTTTTACACTGTTAATGAATACATAGGGCGTGTGAGTAGCGCCCGCCTCAGCGTGGGCTACAGCTTTGCGTGGGGGCTTGGAACGGCTTCCTAGGCTGAGAACACCATGCCTCCGTCTCCAGCGCTTTCTCTTGTGGACACTGTTCATCCATTAGCTCATAGCTGGTCTGAAAAATTGCCAAAATGTGTTTTTTTTTTAAAGCAGCATGAACGTTGTCATGAAGATAAACGAAACAGGAAAATTTATTTTGTACCATGGCCAGTCATTGGGGCTGGCCCTATGAGATCATACTCGGTTGGAAGTGCTCTATACCTGCACACACATGTAAACCAGCAAGGGAAGTTTGCCACTCTCACTGCTGCAGAGTGACATGAATCAGGATCATTCCGAGGTTTTGTGATGGAGCAGGCATATTTGCTTCAATTTAATCAGTATTTCAAAAGCACAGTGTGTGTCTAGTATACTAGGCTTTGGGTAGAAACTGGAGACTATGACCAAAATGCTCATATACTCTAATAGCTAGCGCATGATTTACTAGGAAAAATATCACATATATGTTATATATGTTTTTGTTTGTTTGTCCTGGGGATTGAATCCAGGGGCATTCTAGCTCTGAACTATACCCCCAGGTCTTTTTAATTTTTATTTTGAAACAGGACCTTGCTAAGTTGCTGAGGCTGGCCTTGAACCTGCGATCCTCCTGTCTCCGCCTCCTAAGTACTGGGATTACAGGTGTGTACTACTGCACCCAACTCACATGTATGATTTTAATACATTCCCCAAATGGCATATATGTTAAGGAAGTGTGAAAAAAGAAGCAATTAAAGTTAGAAGCCACTGGAAGGCTTTCAGAGCTAAGAATGAAGGGTTCAAGGAGGCCTTTTTGAATAGTGTCCAAAGCAGAGAAGGAAGCATGGTTGTAGTCTGGAAGCGGGTGTGTTAAACTTGACTGGGAAGCTTCCCACACAATGGTCCTGGTGTCCAGAGCTTCAGCCACTGGAGAGGGCAGAGGCCACGGGGAAGGCGGAGAGCTGGAGTTGACATGGGTCAAGTGGAGCAGGATGCAAATTGCACTCCAGCGAGGTCAAACTAAGAAGCTTGACTCCCAATTATCAACAAATTACTGAGCAACTTCATCCTGTTATTTGGATAATGCTCATGACCTTCCCCACTTATTAGAGTATTCATACCGCCCAAATTATATTTTTATAGGCATGGGATTGAGAAAAAGAATGTCAGAAAATCTCCCTAGAAATATTTTTGTCTTCATGTAACACACATGGAATTTCTAGTTCTGTTAGTCTGGTTACTGTGAATGCTGTAGAACCTCAGAGGTCAGCAGTAGGGTCACTCTTACGGAATCATTAAACAATCATAGGAGAGAAGCTACAGATCTACAGGGGCATGCTACTGTGGAGAACTTGAGGGTCTATCCTTCCACAAGTTAGATTATTCAAACTGTAGATAGAACCAATAAATAGGCGGAGGTTTCCCATCCATTTTGCCTGAGACTCATTAGTTAAGATTTCTAGGCCCAGAGTGATTCTGTAAATACTTTCTGTAGAATGACAGTGCATACCAATTAATTCAAATGAAAGCACATTAAAATTTCAGTTCCTCAGTTATACTAGCTGTTTTGGTTAGATGTAGAATGTCCCCTGGAGAGCTCATGTATTAATAGTCAGAGTTGGTATAATTAAGTCATAAGGGTTGTAATCTTAGCAGTGGATAAATCCATTGTAATGGACTTACTGGATGGTAACCTAGGCAGCTTGGGTGTGGCTGGAGAAGGTGGGCCCCTGGGGGTGTGGCCTTAGGTATGGTACTTTTTGTCTTTGAATCCCCTGGATTGCTTGTTCTCTCTCTGGCTTCCGGCCTCCATGATATAGAACAGGGCCTTACTCTCTCCCTCTCTCTGCTTCCCACTGCCATGCCCTGAGATCCACAGACCCTGGCCTCACGTGCACTGAACCTGAAATCTCCAAAAAAACTGAGCATCCTTCCTCCAAGTTGTGTGGTCAGTTGTTTTGGATTACAACAGTGAGAATGTTGACCCAGGCACTAGCCACATCATTGCTAGATGCATCATTGCTGCCATCTTGGATGGAGCAGCTATAGAACGCTGCCCTCATCCCAGAATTTCTTTGTTGTAGGACTGGTCTAGAATCTATCATCCTACTCTTAGACTTGTCTTGAGGCCATCCTAAGGCCCTTGGGTGAAAAAGTTCTTCATTCCTCAACAAACAACAGTTTTTGTCTTTCCTTTCTTGACTCTGGACATTTTCCAAAACCTGGGGCCCTAAGATGGAGGCAGGAAAACAAAAAGCAATTCCATAGTAAGAGAAGAAAAAAGTGTATTATAATCTGAATAACATACAATAAAAAATAACTATTCCATTTATAGCAGCTTTGTATCTTTTGTACACACTCATTCTCTGTCTCTTCCTTTCAGTATTCCAAATTGGGAAGGTAGTGGGATTATGATAGTTTTTTTTTTCAGCCTCCTGTGAGATGCAAGATGGATGTTTGTAGAGTAAGGAGCAGAATTGAGGAGGGAGGGTCAGGGTCTGTGTGTAACCTGTGAAATATGCAGTTTGGACCACATGGTATATAAGTTCCTCCAAGATCACATAGTTTCTATTTCCAATTACTAGGGCCTCCTATATGTCTTGTCTCAGGATGAGAGAGACAAAAGCTTTGTTTCTCTTTCTAGAAGTGTGTGCATGTGTGGGTTTGCTCATTCTATATCTTGTTAGGCAAAGATCCAAGATATTAGTGCCAGAGAATGTATCTCATGTGCCTCTTTTATTTTTAATCTCAATTCATTCCATTATTTAATGAATATTTGATCTGGTGGTCTATTGCTGCACAATAAAAAAAAACCTTAAAACTTAGTGGCTTTATTCTCAAGAACACTTCATTTGCTAATGACTGCAGTGTGGGCACAACTTAGTGTAGATGGCTTATCTCTGGTCCCTGATGTCTACACCTGAGCCAGTAGATTTCAGGGCTGTAGATGACTCGATGGTTGAGCTGGAATCATCTGGAGGTATGTTTGCTTCTCTGTGTGGGTGGTTGCTGCTGGGTCTCAGGTGGGACCTCAGCTAGCCAGAATATGCACATATAGCCTGGTGTGGTAGTGCACGCCTATAATCCCAATACTTGGGAGGTGGAGACAGGAGGATTCCAGGTTTGATACCAGCCTCAGCAACTTAGTGAGACTCTCAGAACCTACTGAGACCCTGTTTCAGGAAAAAAAAAATAAAATAGGGCTGGGCTATGGTTCAGAGGTAGAGTGCCCCTGAATTCAATCCCCAATACCCCCCCAAATAAACAATGCACACATGACCCTTCCACATGAGCTAAGTTAGGCTAGCTCTCATGGTGGTCACTGGGCTCTAGAATGTGTGTCCCACTCCAAGAAATTAGGATTAAATATCCTTGTCATGAACTAGACTCGGAAGTCAGGTAGCATCGCTTACACTCCATTTTGCTGAAGTCAGACAGAAGGTTCTAGAAGAAAGTATGAGATGAGAGATTGTAGTAGGTTGAATGGTTGCTCCCCCAACAGATAAGCCCATGGCCTAATTCTCACGACCTGTGAATGTTGCCTTATTTGGGGGAAAAAGGATTATATCTAAATTAAGAATCTGGAAATGAGATTTTTCCTGGATTATTTGGTGGGTCCTAAATTCAATGACTAGCATCCTTATGACCTTGAGGCAAGGAAATATTGACTCAAACAGAAGAGGAGACAGTGCAATCACAGAGTCAGAGATGGAAAGAATGCAGCAGGTCGGGAATGCCAACAGCTGGCAGAGTCGAAAGCAGCAAATTCTCCAGAACTGAAAGAGATTCTCCAGGGCCTCCAGTGGGGTGCATTTGTAGTGATAACTTGAATTCAGAGTTTGGCTTCTACAATTGTGAGAAAATAAGCTTCTATTGTTTTAAGTTACTTCTTTCTTTTTCTTTATTTTCTTCTTCCTTCTTTCTTTATTGGTACTAGATATTGAACTCAGGGGCATTCGACCTCTGAGCTACACCCCAAACCCTATTTTATTTTTTTTATTTTGAAAAGGAGTCTCATTAAGTTGCTAAGGGCCTTGCTCACTCAGTGCTCTAAACTGCTAAGGCTGGCCTTAGACCTATGATCCTCTTGTCTCAGCCTCCCAAGTACTGGGATTACAGGTGTACACCACCACACCTGGCTGAATTACCACTTTCATGGTAGTTTTTTATGGTATCCCAGGAAATGAATACAGTAATATTGTCACGGCCATCTTTTGGAAGTATAATTTGGCACAATATCTCCACCACCAACTCTATTACACATGCAAACACCACACTTGGTATCGAACCCTCCTTGGGCAAAATGCATATTATCTCTTTTAGGTCTCATAATGACCCCGTGAGAGATGCTGTGACCTCCTTTGTATGTATGAAGCAAGAGATCTTAATTAACCTGCCCAACTTTTTCAGCTAGTCCGTATCAAGGTCAGACCCAGATATGTCTAACCAATGCCCATCTCAATATCATGTATGGGGAACAAGAGGGAGTAGGAAGGGTACCAGGGGTAAACTCACCAAGTGCTGTATGCACGTATGTCACTATCATTCTGAACTACATTATGATGTGAAACTACAGTGCACCAATAAAAGTATATATATATATATATATATATATATATATATATATATATATATATATATAAAGAACCATACAAAAAAGTAAAGTCAATGTGGCCCATACAGTAATGGATTTACTTGTATAATGTTCAGGGGCAATGGTGGTCAGTGTATAGGTAGGCTGAGGGGAAAATGGACATTTTAAAACTACTTCAATCCTGGTTCAGCCAAGGGCTACTCAAGTAATTTTATTTTCATGAATAATTTTAAGGGATCATCTAACTACATAACTGGTGCCTGTAAGAATTAGGGTTTAGTTGCCTTTTGAATAAGTTTGCTGTCTTCATTAAACCACATGTAAATAATCCAACTGATTGTTGCCTAGATAAAGAATTAAACAAAGAGGAAAAAGAAAGTCTTTAGTAGGAGGGAAGTCTTTCTATTTATTGGAGAATCCTAACTGAATGCTTCTAAAGACAACATCATGCATTTTGATCAGTTTTTAATAACTAACCAATGTTACTAAGTGAAGGACTTAGGTCTCATGCCTAATAAGTACTATGGCCAACTGTCTTTAGCATTAGTAAGAATAAACAGTGGGTATTAGAAATTAGCAACATTGGGATAGGGGTGTAACTCAGTGGTGGAGCACTTGCCTAGCATGAGTCAGGCCATGGGTACACTCTCCAGCACCACACACACACACACACACACACTCACACATACACACACTCACACAGACACACACACACAAAGAAATAAAAATAAAAAGAACTTAGCAACATTTGCCTTTTCAGACTCAGGCAAGTCACTGGGTCAGTGTTTCTGATATGGTAAGAGCACATTTTCGACCCTTAGCTAACCACTATGAAATTTGGGTTGGCCAGTATCAGGATATCAGGGAGTGTTGACCCTTGATGTACAAGAATGTAATCTTCCATGTTAAGAAAGTATGTTTTCTGCTGGGTGAAGGGGCACATGCTTGTAATCCCAGTACTTGGGAGGCTGAAACAGGAGGATGGCAGGCTAGATGCCAGTGTGCAGTAATTTAGTGAAACCGTGTTTCAAAATAAAATAAATAAAAAGGGCTATAGATGTAGCTTAGAAGTAAAATGGCCCTGGGTTCAACCTCCAGTACCCCCACACACACGTAAAATACTATTTTAAATCTAGAGTACTATTACATTTTCTATAATGCAAAGATATATATACATATATATGTATATATATTATATTTTTATTTTTTGGTACTATGGATTGAGCCCAGGGGCATTCTACCTCCAAGCTACACCCCCAGCCATATTTTATTTTACATTTTGAAACAGGATCTTGCTAAATTGCTGAGGCCAGCCTTGAACCTTCAATCCTCCTGTCTCAGCCTCCCAAGTACTAGGATTATAGGTGTGGGCCACCACCATGCCTGACCAAAGATATTTATTTTCATTTTATTTTTTAAAATTATATTGATGTGGTGTAAGTGTGAGGGGTAACATGCCAAGGGATTTTTGATATTTTAATTCTACATTAACTCACGTAGAATGAGTGCCATCATTGAATAAGCTGAATTCACAAATTAAACAAAAAACCAAAAGCATGTTTTCTCTCCTGTGATAACCTCTTAATTACAAGATAAAAGAGGAAGCACAGTCCCTAAAACCTAAAGATAGAGAAAAATGATCAGTTGGGTCACTGAATCATTCACTGGATTAAATCAATTTGGTGTCATTCATAGTTGATTGCCATTTAAGAAATGAATGCTTTATAATTTACATAAGCGCTTCAGATATGGCAGCTGAAACCTGCATTGCTATTCTTGGCAAGGAGGGTTTCAAAGAGCAAGGATAATGTGAGTCTTATTCATTCACTAGTGGAAAGCCTTGAGTTTCTGACTTTTGCAGTTTCCTTTGGAAAATAATTTCCTATTCCCGATTAAAGGGAATGGTTCCTTTTTGAAATCCTTACCTCTTCAAATCCATTGTCGCCCTAGTTACAATTTGGTGACAGGCTAATGAATGGATAGCCATCATTCACTCAGCAAACGTGTGTTGAGTCCTTCCTGTTGGCCAAGTACATGCTCAACCCATGCCTAATCCAAATGTGTGCTGGGTGCTAGAGACGCAGAAAGGAACAAGCAGAAGCACAGTGCTTCCCTTGTGGAGTGTTGTGTCTTAGAAGGCGAACACAGGAATTAGTCACATCATGAGACCAATGAATATAGCAATGCCGCTATGATAAGTGGGTGCTGTAAGAATGGATGAAGGAGTGATTCAGCATAATCAAAAGGGATTTTCAAGACAAGATGATTGCACAGATGCCAAACATGAAGACAACAGAGGAATCAGAGGAGCAAGAGGGGATAGTGATCTGGTCACACTGCCTGGGATCCCTGGAGAGTTGATCACAGCTTGTCCCTGGGAGGAGTTGAAGGTGGGGACGGTGGGGAGGGAAGCAGGGGAGAGGCTGATGGAAAGTGACTTTCCAGCGGGGCGTGATGGTGAGCACGCTTGTAATCCCAGTACTTTGGGAGGCTGAGACCGGAGGATCCCGGTTCGTAGCCAGCCTCAGCGCGCGCTCTCTCTCTCTCTCTCTCTACCTAGTGAGACCCTCCACAACTTCGTGAGACCCGGTTTCAAAATAAAGCATAAAAAAAATAGGACCGGGGGTGTAGTGCGGAGGTAGAACGCCCCTGTGTTCTATCCCCGGTACCGCAAAAAAAAAAAAAGTGACTTTCCCTCGTACCTTATGTTGTTGAACATTGTGCAAGGTGATGGTACTTATGTAATATGTGTGGGATTAAAAAAATGAAACATAAGCTAAAAGAAAAAAAGAAACAGAAGTGGAAAAATAAGAAAGAGTCACGGTACTTGCTTTCTTAAGATACCAGTAGAGTAGTGGAGAGGGATTTGGAGAGGACGGTGGGGAAGGAGAAAGGAAGACTTGATGAAGGAAACAGTTCAAACAATCCTATGTACATATATATGTGAAGCTGTCAGTACCAATTTCAATATTATGAACAGGGAGTGGGGTGGGATCAGGAGAGGAACACACCAGGTGCTGTGTGCATGTTTCTGTCACACTAAACCTCAATATGATGTATTGCACCAATAAAAGTATATTAATAAAAAACATCTCAAAGAGTGAAAACCAGGGCACATGAGAAATGCTGACAGTCTGCAGCATCCCTAAGTTGCACTCATTTCTGGAACATTCTTAAGGCCCACATACAAGTATGAATACTTCTTCCTAGATGATGCTCTGCCTCCCATGCAGTTTATTGAGAAATTGTCTTCTCTTTGTGTTTTCTAATGGGTCTTATTGATTCTCCTCACTCTTATTGGACAAATTGCTCATTGAACTCACAGAGGTTAAGAGGCCTCACAACGAGCAGACTTAATTACGCCGAAGCAAATCCTCTCAGTTCAGCCGAGAGTCTTGGCTCGTTTTCCATTGTGCTCTCCTTGCACTGACTTACCCTGAACTCGTGTTGCCAATGGATGCTCGGGAAGGATCCTGATGTGTGAAGAAAGTGATCCGAGATAGGAGCGGCATGAATTTAGCAGGCTTTAGAGAAGACAGATGTGGGCTGAAACCTCAGCTCTGCTACTGATGAGCCGGGCGATATTGGCTAAGTAGCTTCCCTTCTAGCAGCCTTGCTCTACTCATTTGTAGTAATGGGATTAGTAATGCCTGTGCTGCAGAGTTCTGATGAAGATTAGAGATAACTGCAAAGTAGAGCATGGTAGACACCCAGCGCTAACTGTTCTTATTGTCAACTTAAACGCTCGGAGAATTGCCTTACCAAGAGAATAGGATTCAGTTGCTAAAATTCAGCACAGAGTCATAAGCTCACTTTTAAAGGGATGACTAATGGAGCCTTAAAAACATCTTTAACTTGGGTGTTGCTGAAAGCCACCATTGCGGGAAGAATTACGATCATCCAAATATTTTATAAGTGCTCATTATTGCTGATTCAACTTAAAATAGAACTCTGGGAAGCAGTAAACTCTAGCCAGTCTAGGGGATGAGAGGGCCTATAAAGAAGCTAACTACTAAATAAACAAAGCAATTACTGGTTGCAACGTGTCCTCTGAGGAAATAGGGAGGTGCCACCATGAGAAACTGGAAATGGCTTGCTGTGGACCCAGGTCAAAAGATGCCTCTCTGGAGAAGTAAATTTTAGTAGAAATCTGAAGGTATGAGCTAGAGGCAGTCATAGTAAGAGCTGGGGAGATTCCAGAGAAAGAGAGAGAGAGAGAGAGAGAGAGAGAGAGAGAGAGAGAGAAGAGAGGAGAGAGAGAGAGAGAGAGAGAGAGAGAGAGAGAAGTGGTGGTCGTTCTTGTTCTTTCAGGAAAGGTCAAAGGTCCTGGTGGGCAAAAAGCTTGAAGCAGGCAGTCTCTGTGTAGCGGCAAGAAAAGGGAATCACTGTTCAACATCCACTGTGGGCACATATCCAAGGACAGATGTGATGAAGAATCAATCACACAGGCTAGGTTCCCTACCTGCTGGGCTTGTGGTCTTATAATCCTCTGTGCAGGGGCATTTGATTTGTTTTTTTTGGGGGGAAGGGGTACCAGGGATTGTACCTGGGGTGGTAGGGGGTTCTACCTCTCAGCTACATCTCCAGCCCTTTTTATTCTTTATTTTTTTGAAACAGGGTCCCACTAAGTTCCCAAGGCTGGCTGTGAACCTGCAATCCTCCTATCTCAGCCTCCCAAGTACTGGTATTACAGGCGTGTGCCACCATGCCCAACAGAGGCGCGTTTGACCCGTGCAGGGGCATTTGACCTTTAATGGCTTCTTATTCACATGTCTTGATGCTTGCTTACATCAGGTGGTTCAAAATTCCTGCCCTTAGCAAGTAAGCCCTGTGCCTGTAGTTGGTTTATTCAAAGTCAATATCCCTGTCTCTCTCCATTATTTAGTGCTCAAATGTTCTAGAAATGATGGTTGGCATGGTGGCCGCTAACCTCATGACTAACCTGGGAGATGCCACCATCATCGAAAAGTTTTCTGACAGGGAGACATGACAAAGCAATTTATTGAAGCACACTCCATTTCTTTTCTTTTTTTCTCAGCATCCACAGAAACCTTAAAGTATTGTAAATGGGCTCTACTATCTAATCAGGGAATTATAGCAATCTATTAATTGCCATTTCTGATTATTTGCATTTAATTAAGGGGTACTCGTGGGAAAATGAAGGACAGTATAACCTCAAAATATGGCTTTATGTCTTGGATAATTGACGATAATTTCTGCCTTTACAGCTTTCCCTAAATTGTTTATTTCTCCAGATGGTTCCTAAAAACTATGATTTTACCTCTTTTCTTTTAATGGATGAGCAGGGTTTTCAGATAAAAGCTTACATGGTTTTGTTTTCTCAACTCAATTAGAGCTTAATTAGTCAAAAATCCAGATCTGTGATGTGTTGATGGAATTTATACAAACATAATTAATTTCAGTTAATTGCACAAATAGCTTTTCCATGTAAATAGTAACCTCCCTCATCGCTGACCTCTAAACATCAGATTTCAGTTGATCTATGTTTCTAGTGTTTGCTGGCAAAGCTAAATCGACTTAGATGATTCTAAAAGTATTACTGTTTCCTTTGATTTATGCATTTTACCATGGGAGTCGGTGATCACCTTTTACAACCCCTGGGTCCTGTTCTGCAGATACTATGAAAAAGGCATTCCAGACGAGCACTGCTTTTGTTTTTGTGGAAGCTAAAGAAAAATTAGAAATATGACTCGGTATGTTTCTAAGTTCACTTCTTCTCATAAAGTTACCTGGGCTTTTTCATTCTATTTGAATGACAGTTCAAATTACATTGATCAGCTAAATGTCAAAGAGAATAGCTATTCTTTTTTTAAATCTCCTGATATTTCTAGGATTTCTGTTCCTGAGAAGAATGATAACTTTACCACATACTGATCTGGATTCTTTTGCTACATAAGCCATTCCCATTGCAGAAGTCTTTAGAAAGCCATGTTTAAGCCTAAGGAATTATTCTCTAAATGCACGCCTTCACGTTTGATTGGCAATTAAAATTTCTTGTTAGTTCCTTCTTTATTTCCCTAATAAGTCTTGCATATCTTGCATATAGATTGAAGCTGGTGAATCCTCCCTGTTTCTCTCTTCCTTGTTCATGTTTTGGGAGGGGAAGGAGGTATTTTTTTTGCAGTACTGGGGATTGAACCCAGGGGCGTTTTACCTCCGAGCTACACCCCCGGCCCTATTTTTTATCCTCTATTTTGAAACCGGGTCTCACGAAGTTGCGAAGGGCCTCACTAAGTAGCTGAGGCTGGCCAAGAACCCGGATCCTCCGGTCTCCGCCTCCCAAGTACTGGGATGACGAGCGTGTGCCACCACGCCCGACATAGGAGGTATTTCTTGAAAACATGTATCAGAAGACCCAGGAGCCTCTTTCTCTGAGCATCTGTCTCATTGGCCTGAGTGGGGTCACAATAATGATGTTCAGGGACTGTGGCTATGATCATCGGCTCGATCCTGAGTCAGAAATCCCATGCCTAAAACCCAGGGCCTGTGTGGGAAAGTGTAGGTGGCAGAATGAAAATGAGAGTCATCCCACATGAAAAAGGAAGGTTTATTGGGAAGGTGTGTCCAGGTCCATCTCACAGAGCCACATGCAATGAGTTATACTGAGGCCTTAATAACAGAAGCCCAGGGAACCGCGTGACTTTAGAGTGACTTTTGCCTCAAGACGGTCAGTGGATGTGAACAGTGAATCTGAAAAGTGCTCTTCCTTGCTGCCTTTTTCTCCAAGGTTCATTAACAACCAGTATTGTAGAACCAATTTGAAAGGAACATGCTTTTGGTGCCTATCTTATTATTAGCTTCAGGGCTACATTCTTTAAGATGCATAATTGAATCCATGGGATATTTAGAACGAAGGTAGTGCTTTGCAAAATTGGCATTAGGGGCAATACATGGCTTCTGGTTGGAAGGAAAGCGCCTGGCAGTTGTAAGAATTGGAAAACCTTCGGTCCATCTCCAGACTGCAGTTACCCAGCAGCTGTAAAAAAGGAGAAATGCGGAATGTGCATGACTTTGAAAGCATCTCTAAAGGTTCAGTTCCTTCTTGGTGTGGTACCGACTGCAGGAAGGTCATTTTCCCCAATGTGTTTCAAGTCAGGCTCCCTCCCACTGTGGGTTTTTTTTTTTTTTTTTTTTTTTTTACTCATTTCCAAGGATAAGAAATGGGGACTGGCTATTGTTAGTGACAGGACAGTGCTTCAAGAGTAATGAGAGTCACTCCTCCTTTTCCCTAAAGATTGGTAAAGCAGAAGTACACACTGACTTGGTAGTTTTTTCTAAATAGCTATCATTACTATTTGCTCTCTGGAACTGTATGGAGACTCATCACTATAAAAGTCAGGACACTAAGTTGCAGTCTGGGCTTTGTGACCTTGGGCACACTGCTTGTCCACTCTGGGCAACATGGTACGTGTTGAGAAAATGAAGAGTTGCAAAGGCCTACAAAACCAAGTGATGACCCAGACAGCTGTTTTCTACAACACTGCACATCTGCAATGGGGAGAAGCAAAAGAGAGACTTCAGGCTTAAAAGTGGCAGCGTCTGCAGCCTCATTTAACTATCTACTAAAGTGTCTACGATAAAGCAGAGACTAAGGAATTAGTCCATCATCAACAACTGGGAATGGTAATCAGCCTTTTGCCAAAGTCTGGGAGGAATTTTCATGAGCCTTGGAGGTTTATGCAACTGCATTAAAGGGCACAGTTAAAGATAGTGTAAGTTATGCTGTGAGAAATACAGGATTTGTTCCTTCACTAGGAATTCTTTAGGAAATGCTTTTATCTTTTGACTCATATTTTTTGCCCTGGATGCAAAATTCACTCTCATTAGCAACTGGGAAAATATACATTTCCTCCTCTTTGTCTGAGGTGGTTCTTTTTGAGTACCTGTGCGTGGCAACAAATACACAAGTAAGCACGCACATACATATATATACACAAATATACAGACATATCTACATGCATATCTATATCTACATGCACACACACCTACAAATGAATGAGAGGCCATGATTTCCTCAAAACAACTAAGCTAGAAAGAGAACTGGGCCAAGACATCTCTTCTCTTGGGACACATAGTTCCTATATGTAAAGCTCAGTAAGTCAGAAGGCACAAGTAGCCATACATTGTGGAAAATGTTGTTCTGCATAAATTTCATGTGTCCAGAACATTAAAGACAAAACCCTCTACATCCACCTGAAGGAGGCTTTCAGATGTGAGAAGCACAATCATTCAGGGCCCAGGTGGCCGGAGTGTGCATCCCAAGGTGGTAGAACATCTGGATCTTTTCTCTGTGCTGCGTGAATAGAGGACAGAAGGAGCTATGGAAAAAAATCCTACAAAAAGAGGGCCAGGAGCATCATCATAGAAACTTGAGGAAAGACCGCACTGGTGAAAATGTTTTACTTTGCAAGTCAGAAAAAAGATTTAGAGCCGGGCGTGGTGGCGCACACTTGTAATCCCAGTACTTTGGGAGGCGGAGACCAGAGGATCCGGGTTCGCGGCCAGCCTCAACTCTCTCTCTCTCTCTCTCTCTCTCTCTTTTTCTCTCCCTCTCTCTCTCTCTCTCTCTACTTAGTGAGGCCCTCCGCAACTTCATGAAACCCGGTTTCAAAATAAAGTATAAAAAATAGGGCCGGGGGTGTAGCGCGGAGGTAGAACGCCCCTGCGTTCAATCCCCGGTACCGCAAAAAAAAAAGAAAAAAGATTTAGAAAGCTCAGGTGATGGTAGGATAGAGTTATTTTGGGTTTTCCATGGCTAAAGAATGGAAATCAAAAAGAACAGATCTGAGCTGGGCGTGGTGGCGCACGCTTGTAATCCCACTACGTTGGGAGGCAGAGACTGGAGGATCCGGGTTCGCGGCCAGCCTCAGCTCTCTCTCTCTCTCTCC
>PVJS01017345.1:0-29607 GCA_004027185.1 Glis glis
TCTCTGCAGGGAAACCTGTGTGAGTCTTGTCTGACTTCAGAAACTGGGGAAAATTGGACAGTGAGGAGCCAGCCCTGCAGCTGTGCCAGCCCTGCCCAGCCCTGCCCAGCCCTGCCCAGCCCTGCCCAGCCCTGCTGATTTGCATGTGCCAGAGCACAGCCCACTGCCCTGAGGACTCCTTAACAGCTGCTCACACCCTGTGCAGGCGTCAGTCCCATCAGGACACAGCATGGACATGAGGGTCCCCGCTCAGCTCCTGGGGCTCCTGCTGCTCTGGCTCCCAGGTGAGGAGGACAGCGCTGGAGTTGACTCAGCCCCGTGTAGTCAGTGCTGCCTGGCCCTGCAGGGAAATCCTCTTAAAACATGATTAATAATGTGGATATTTGTTTTTATGTTTCCCACTTCAGGTGGCAGAGGTGACATCCAGATGACCCAGTCTCCATTCTCTCTGTCTGCATCTCCAGGAGACACAGTCAGCATCTCTTGCCGGGCGAGTCAGGGCATTAGCGGTTATTTACACTGGTATCAGAAGAAACCAGGGCAAGCTCCTAAGCCCCTGATCTATTGGGGAAATACTTTGCAACCCGGGGTCCCCTCGAGGTTCAGTGGAAGTGGATCAGGGACAGATTATTCTCTCACCATCAGCAGCCTGGAGCCTGAGGATGCTGCCACTTATTACTGTCAACAAGGTTACAGTACTCCTCCCACAGTGATAGAAGCCATGACAAAAACCACCCCGGGCAGCAGAGTGTGAGGCTGGGCCGCCCCAGCTGCTCCTCCTGATGCCTGCACCTGTTGAAGGCCCCTGGAAGGTTTTGGAAGCAGGGCCAGGGAGGCTCCTCTGCACCGTGACTCTCTTCCCCTGCTCAGCCTCAGCAGCACTGACCTGATCACCCCTCTTCTGATAGGAGTGAGTCATAGAGGACACAGATCAGTGCATTTGAGGAATGCAAGTTTCAGCAAGAGTTGGGATTTTTTTATACTTTTATTGGTGCATTGTTATCATACATCAAAGTGAGATCCAAAGTGCTACAAACCTGCATGTTCATATCACTTGGTGTGGGGAGGGAAACATGAGTGTTGTGAGTTATACAACGAAAGAGTAGACACTCTAGGTCGTCAAACCAGAATTGTTTATGTGCTGGCAATGAGAAACTAAACTGCAGACTTTCAAAGGTCTGGGATATGGTAGTCAAAGGTGCAGACACACAACAACAACGACGACAAAAACAAAAAGCAGATATTAGAACACAGAGATTGTTTGGTCTTCTTTCTGAAGCCAGAGTGCATCTGTAAAGAAATCTTATGCAGAAATTGTTTTACTTCAGATAACTGTTGTCCAAGCAAGAACACTCGAAAAGCCAGGGGATGTGAAGTTTAAGGAGGCAGATGCTAGAAATGGGTGGTTTTCTGCTGGTTCCCAGAAGCCAGAGCGCACGTACCACGGAAGGGACAGGCTGCGCGACCCTGCGCCTCTCAGACCTGCCTGACTCCGAGCTCCCATGCCCTGAGCCCTCACCAGGTGTTCTGCAGTCCTCACCTCAGTCCAGGTCATCCTCCTCTGACTTCTACACCTCCCATGAGGCTCCACATTGAGCATCTCCACAGGAAGCCAGAGAGGAAAAGCATTCTGGGAAATGTGCTTTGGAAGCCATGGTGACCACAGCAGGTTGTCAGCGACCTCCCCTGTGCTCACGATTCCCAGCTCTCAGAACGTGCTCAGGGGGGTCTGGCCCAGAATGACTTTCTACCTGCTGCTCTGTGGATCAGCAAGTGACTCATACAAGAACATGTCACTAAGTCACGGAGGGGACAGCAAACGGAGGAATCGCGTTAAGCATATAAGGACCCTTTGACGAAGCAATGAGCAATCATCTTACAATGAAAAGCAGAACAGACTAAACGTGGACACAGCATTCTGTTCCCTGCAACTCCCAATCTGCCCAGAATTCAGCAGCGTCCCCAGCACCACTGAGAACAGGTGACAAATGTGAATCCGCAGAACCACCTGGAGCTGCCGCATGAGGATCCGCACTGCAGCAGGTCAGCAGCGGATCTAAGGTTTCAGAAGCTGCATGTAGGAGACATTTAGCTCAGGTGAATAGACACCTTTCCCTCCCAATGAGTCCAAGTGACAAAATTTCCAAGCTGGGTGAAGTGGTCCTCACCTGTAATCCCAGTACTGGGGAGGCTGATACAGGAGGATCGCAGGTTGTTGGCCAGCCTCATCAACATAGCGAGACCCTACTTCAAAATGCAAAATAAAGAGGGCTGGGTGTATATCTTAGAGATAGTATGGCCCTGGGTTCAATTCCCTGTATAAAAAAAAGAAAGAAAGAAAGAAAGAAAGAAAGAAAGAAAGAAAGAAAGAAAGAAAAGAAAAGAAAAGAAAAGGAATAGAATGAGAATGGAAAAAAATACATTTACAGTCACATTAAAAACAATCTCCACAGATACCTTTATTTGTCCTTTTTCTCATATCGAGCCCACAGTAATGCCTGGAAGTGGACAGAGAAAGCGCCCGCAGTGAAAGACTGACGCCAGGCATGATGGCCCGCGCAGGATACTGTGCTGCGAATTCCAGACATGGCCGCAGAATCCCAATTCATAGGCTTTAACGTCTCACTAGAACCCACGCATCACCAGCTAATGTGACCGCAGTCCTGGATAGCGCCTGGCAACCACTTATGACTGTCACACCTAAACAACAAACAGGCAAAACCCCAGAAAACCTGTGTGCAAATGGGCAAGAATGGTTACAGAGTACTATTAAGAAAGATGCTGTCCACAGGAAAACCCTCAGGGTGTCTCTCCACATGTGGCCACAAGAGGGCGCCGTGCACAGCAGCGACTGCAGAGAGGGCAGCCATGTATGTGTTGTGGGAATCAGGTCGTGATCGGGCTGATCCTGAGTATTGCTTTTATCACAGCGGATCACCTCTTCATAGCAGATCTTTTAACCCAGGAGTCTCCTCACACCTCCTCCTGCTGCCCACTTCCCCACCGGACTCCATTCCCACAGGGCAGTCGACTTTATGAAAGACCCAGAATGCCCAAATCATGGTCATTGGCTGAAACCAGTTCTTCTGTCCCACACATGAGAAGCAGAGTGTGCATAAGTCTCAGGAGATGCCTCACAAGAAAATACACTTGAAGAAGGATCCTTGTGGTAAAGGGAGAATGAGCACTGGGTCGCTGGAGTGTGGTGTAGGCACTGACGGGCATCAGGAGGACTAGGATGCAGGTGCTCCTCATCTAGGTGGGGGAAGGTGCCAAATCCGAGGCTCCCCAGCCAGTGCAGAGGCTCTGGACACTGCAGGCCGGTCTCACATTTGCACAAGACACAGTCCCCTCCTGGCTCCCGAGACAGGATTGCCGTGGTCTAGCTTCCCAGCTCCTCAGGAACTGTGGTCACAGTCTGTCCATGACTAACAGGACAAGGGTTGACAGTGTGTTCAGTTAGAGTCACACCAATGAAGAGATTCAGGAAAGAAAAATGGACAGAAGAGAAATGTCTCAGCACCCAGTGACAAGGACCCCTTGGTAGCAAGGGCCAGGGAGGCTCCTCTGTACCCAAATTCTCTTTCCTCTCGCTCAGCCCCTGCAGCACAGACCTGACGTTGCCCCTACTGATTTGTATGGAAAAGCATTTATTATATCAGAAGAGACTGTTAGAGCATTTGTTGGTGTTGTAAAGCAAAAGTAAGCCTGTTTCATATTCTACACAGGATTTTTATGACTTGATTGTTTAGAGTAGTTTGAAGTTCACAGCAAAATTGGGGTCAAGTGTGGAGTTGTGTGTGTACCCCAATTTCCACACATCCAAAGCCTCCGCCATTATCCCCATCTCCTAAGGAGTGTTACAATTCATCGAGCTGCTACCAAAGTCCACAGTTCACATTATGTCCCCTGTGGGTGTTGAATATTCTATGGTTTAACAAAAATACAATGACATATTTCCAACTTCAAGGAGTGATGCAATGTAGTGAGCTGTCTTCCCAACTGCATCTCCAGTTTAGATATAATTTCTTATCATTCCCCAGAACCCCAAATGCTAGCGACCTGCTTGTGACTGTAGCGGGGACTGGGACCAGCAGCGGTGGATGTGCCTCCTCTGCTCACCTCCTCGCCGGCACTACTCCCGGGCCCTGGAGGTCTGCGCTGTGACTCTTTGGGGAGTCTCAGAAGGTCCCCACACTGTCCTCATCTAACACGGAAGCCTCCAGTCACTAGCAGTGTACAGGGAGGTGTGTCCACATAGCGGCCACTGTGTCTCAGCACACACCTGCTGCAGTGTCCTCCTGCACCGTGCCCCGCACAACACACAGCCTTCCGCGTCAGCTGATGAATGGGGCTGCAGTGTGTCTCAGCACCCCAGAGAGCTCTCCCCAGCACCGCGCTTCATCCTCACGATGTGGAGGGCAGGTGGGATCCTTGTCTTCCCTTGAAGGAACCAGCCTGCAGCTCAGACATCGGGACCCCTGGATCTTCACAAGACGACAGGCCCGTCCGTTCCTGCAGGGTTTTTATCCCACCCTGTGGGGCAC
Organism: Glis glis; assembly: GCA_004027185.1. Taxonomy (NCBI): domain Eukaryota; kingdom Metazoa; phylum Chordata; class Mammalia; order Rodentia; family Gliridae; genus Glis; species Glis glis. The sequence continues at coordinate 4,548 of PVJS01017345.1, forward strand.
AGGTGTCTTCACTAGACGCCCAGCGTCCTTGCCATTCCCTGGACGTGAGTCTAATCCACATGACATCATCAATACGGACCTTCTGGGTGGTGTGTCACGTGATGTCCTCCTGATCCAAGTGTCTCAGGCTACATGGTTACAGGAGAGCACGCGAGTTAACATAGCCAGGGTCCATCTGCTCTTCATCCCGATGACAGCAAATTCTGCCAGAGGAGAGTGTCAGGTGGTGTCTGCACTCAGCGGCTGGCCCTGCATCTGCTCCAGCATGGGGCCCACTCTTCCAGAACCCCAGCATGCTCCTCTGCAGATGGCCAGCAGAGGGCGACATAATGCACTCAGAGAAGGGACTGGGAGGGCGAAGCCCTAACATAGTTTCAGAGTATTTCATAATTTTGGGAATACTTTCATAACTGAGTTTGATAACTACGTTCTGTGTGGTAGCTGGGAAGGATAGACACCAGCTTGTAACAACCGGTTACCTCAAATTTCACCTTCACCGTGCAAGGCATAAAGTTCTCTCCCGCTCCTCCTGAGTTACACAGGGATATGAGCTCTGTATCTGTAAGACAGAGATGTTCCTCTCTACGTCAACCTCTTAAAAACAAACAGTCTGTTGAGGCGCTGCTGCTGTGTAAACAGCTATACACATTGAATGCACACAAATCCATGAGTTTGAGGTGCACCTGTGATGCATCCCCAACCCTGAAGACCAGACACGTCCATCGCCTCCCAGAGCTCCCTCCCACCCACATTGCTATCCCATCATCTTAAATTTTAATTTTAACTTTTATGATTCTATGATAAATATTTCACATAAGATAGTCCCTTCCGGTGTTTTTTTTTAACTTGAGTGCTCTTAGGAAGAACTATTCGTTTAGCTCCATTGAAAGACATCTCCTAACATCTAACATTCTTGAGCCGTTACTCCCACCTGTGCCCGCAGAGGCAGAGAACACGTGCACCCTCTCCTGTGCGCTCTGACTCCTCAGGTCAGCACCAGAGGGCAGCAGCTCCTCTTGCTCCAGATGAGCTGGCGAGAGCCCCGCAGGACGGGGTGCACCTCGCTGAGAACGACCCGCACACGTTGATCTTCATCTCCTCATCCAATGCCTGTGGCACCGCAGTCCTTAGGTGCGGCAGGACCACGCACACTGTGTCTTCTCTACTGAGACTCTCAGCATTTGACTCTTCCCGTCAGGCAACACAAATGTCTCATAACTGCTTTCCCTCCAGACACAGAGGACATTTTGTGTTGTTTTCAAATATAAGAGGCCCACAGGACTGTCCCCTCTTCTACCCCACTGCACCCACCAGGGCATTTGCATATCGCTCCCCAGGGAGGGCCTTCCCTGCGAGTCTGACATAAAAGCTCAGCTCTGTCTGGCCTGACTGCCCAGGACTCCTCAGTGCAGCTTGTGAACATGAGGCGCCCTGCTCAGCTCCTGGGGCTGCTGCTGCTCTGCATCCCTGGTGAGGACAGAGGACAGGAGGGAGGACGGGGAGGGAGTGTCCTGTCACTTGTCATGTTTATTCTGAACATTTGTTAGTGGCATATAGTCTATGTTCTTGGGATGGGACTTCTACATTTTGCTTTGTGAGAATTAGAAGCTACATACCAAAGACCAGGCTTTAATGAAGAGGTTGAAGCACACACAGGCACTTTCTTTAAAAAAAAAAATTTTTTTTGTTACTGTGTATTAAACCCAGGGGTATTTTACCTCCAAGCTACACCAAGGGCATTTTTATTTTTTATTTTGAAATGGGGTCGAGCTAAGTTGTTGAGAGTGGACTCCAACTGCGATCCTCCTGTTTATGCCTCCCAAGTACTGGGACCACAGCGTGCAGCGTCATGCGCAGCTCACGGAGGCCCTTTCTGACTGATAATAAATAGCAAGTTCTTTCTTGAAGGCTCATGTTTTCATGGTGTGAGTAAGAATGTGTTGAAATAAATAAAAAGGAAAATCCTGGAGGTGGTTCACAATGTTCATATATAATCTTGCAATTTTCTTGTGATTTCAGGATCCATGGGGGATGTTGTGCTGACCCAGACCCCGCTCTCCCCGCCCGTCAGCCCTGGAGAGCCGGCCTCCATCTCCTGCAGGGCCAGTCAGAGCCTCCTACACAGTGATGGAAACACATATTTGTATTGGTACCAGCAGAAGCCAGGCCAGTCTCCACGGCTCCTGATCTATCGCGTTTCCAACAGGGCCTCTGGGGTCCCAGACAGGTTCAGTGGCAGCGGGTCAGGGACAGATTTCACACTGAAGATCAGCAGGGTGCAGGCTGAGGACGTGGGAGTCTATTACTGTGGGCAAGCTTTACAATTTCCTCTCACAGTGATACAGCCCCGAACACAAACCTCCCCCTGGGGCGCCCAGCTGCCACCCGTGCTGCTTGTTGGGGGCAGCACCGCAGCTTCTCTGTCTGGGCGGGAGGAAGGTGCTGGAGGACGCAGGGGAGCAGGGTGCTGCTCTCTGTTCTCCAGTCCATCCACGTTCCTGCAAATGCCATAGTTCGCTCTTCTTTGTGACAGCATATATTGCTATAGCTCATCATATTCACACGCTTAGTCTTCATTTCACACTCGTCATTGATTTTGTGGCACTGAGTGACAGGTGTCTTTTTCTGACTCTGACACAACTCTACCTGTGCTGTGACTGTTACATATATTACATTGATCCATGTCATGGGCCAAAAGTAAAAATGAATACATATTTTATACATTACCATTTAAATCAATCAAGAGAAGGAAGTAGAAAATACACACAATTTAGCTGTTAACATAGCTATTCAACTCCTACTTCCCCTTCTCCCAGCCCCCGGTAATGTCTATTCTACTTCTGTGTCTACACATTTGTTTGCTCTAGGAACTAACACGAGCAGAATCCTATTATGTGGATCTTTCTTTGCCTGGCTCATTCCACTAAGAACAGCATTTTTAAGGTAAAAACATGTTGTCATAGACAGTCCTGTGCCACACAATGACATTTCAGTCAGTGACACAGCGCACGCACAACGGTGAGCCCATAAGATTATGCTGCAGCAGAGGAATTCTCCTCACCTGAGCTGTTAAACGGTGGCTTCACTGAAGCCATTGAGACTTTCACATATTCAAGAAAGCCCTGTGTCAGATGCGGGGAAACTCCCAGTGTCCTGGATGCAAGATCTCATAGAGGGTCTCTGTGGCGTGTGGCCCCATCAGAACAGGCAGCTTCTAGCAGCGAGACGGCGTCCCTGTCACAGCTCCTGGGCTCCCTGCTCTTCCTGTTCCAGGTGAGAATAGGTGGGCAAGGCTGCAGGTGAGAATATTTGTGAATCACTCATTTTCTTCACGGGAACCCTCTACCATTTGGGTTTTGCTTGTTCTTCAAATCTGAATTTAAAATGAATAATGCACGCTTTTTGTCCATCTCTACCTAGACTAGCGGTGATTTGCATAAACACATAGTCCTGTTCTACTAGTGGTTTCAGACTGCAGTGGTGAGACTGTGCTGACCCAGTCTCCAGCCACCCTGTCTGTGACTCCAGGGGACAGAGCCACCATCACCTGTTGAGACAGTAGGACAGTAGATCGCCATGTACTGACACCAGCAGTCGCAGGGTCAGCCTCCAAAGCTCCTCATGAGGTTTGCCTCCCAGTCCATCTCTGGGTCCCATCGCGGTTCAGCAGAGGGATCTGGGATGGATTTCACGCTTGCCATCAACAGGCTGGAGCCTGAAGATGCTGCCACTTACGACTGACAGCAAAGCTACAATCATCTCAATTGTGCTACAACCCAGAGCAAACACTAGCTCCGCCTGGATGAGCAGAGACACACCCTAGACCTCAGCTGCCCTGTGACCACTGTCTTTTCAGATTCCTGGTCCACTGGTCACCTTTGTCCTTAACTAGTTGGGAAATGTATTGAGATGAGGGATCACTTGAGTTTCCTGCAGAATGTGGCCTAGTGATGATGGAAGAGGTTCAGCCTCATTAATATGCATGAAAGAGCCACAGTCAACACTTTGGGACTTTGAACCCAAATCTTATCAGTTGCTGTGTCACACACTGGACACTAGATGGACACAAACCCCACAGTAAACACAGCACAGGGCCTGATCTCAGAAGACTGGGGAAGTGGCAGTGGTCCTGTCCCATCAGGACCTGAGGCTTGGAGCTCTCTGCCCAGCTCTCGGGCTCACGTGGCTGCGGGGACACTGGGCATCATGGGCCACGGCCCCCCACCTACAAGTCCCTGAATGTTTCCTGTTTACTCTGTGATGTGCAATAACCTCCCCTGACAACAGAGACCCTCCCAGGAGGATTCATGGAGAGGATCAGGACAGGTCAGCAATGGGCCTGGACGTGTGAGAGGACGAGGGCCACAGCGCTGGAGATGTGGCAGCCATGTGCTGTCAGGACGACTGTCCTGCTGAACTCAGAGCAGGAGGGGCAGGACCCGCTGAAGACTCCACTAGGGGACAGTGACCAGAGGCCCTGTGTGCTGCACAGAGGAGGAGGCAGTGGAGGGAGAGGGGCTGCAGCCTCAGTGTGTCCCCAGCCTGTTCCTCAGAGTCCTCAGCCGTAGGCAGGTCACTGCTGTGTCCACAGGGCTTCAGGGTGGGTCCTGAGCTTCAAGACACTTGGGCTCTGTGGTGGGGAAGGTTTTGTGGTGAAGCACCCACAGGGGTCTCAGTGTTCATGCTCAATTTTCCACACGTTTTATTGTATTAGGCCTGGCACTGTGACACACCCCATAATCTTCGTATGTGGGAGGCAGAGAAAGGAGGATCACAGGGTTGAGGCCAGTTTCAAAAACTTAGTGAGACCCTGTTTCAAAATAAAAAAAATAAAAAGAGCTGGAGATGTAACTCATAGCTAGACAGATGGGGATTGAGCCCGTATTGATTGCTAATAAGGGCAGTATTAATTGCTAATAAGAAGAAGCTTTCATACTTAGGCAGAACAATAAAATCCTTTTCTCTGTCTGTTAGCTGTCAGCCAAGAGCTCGGGCCAAGGTCGACCTTGGTCAGCTAAAAGCTGACTGTTAGCCGGGGCTGGAAGATAAGGTGCAGAACCCTCAATGCTGAGAACTGCACTTAGAAGGAAAGAATTCCACAGACCCTCACAAAGCTCAGACCAAATTAAGAGATGAAAAGGCAGGCAGCATTAACCCAGTATTAATTATTAGTAATAATGCAAAAGTAATTAAAGCCTTCTTTAGAAAGCTACACTCCTGTGTTACCAAACAAGCCAGCAAATACAGGGGCTGTTAAACAGACAAGTTACCATAAGATATAAAGATGTTAAAACTTCCACAAAGACGCAAGTGTCAAGACTTTCTGAAGAGTTAGTAAAAATGAACACAGAAAAACACCGGCCATTCAACCCCATGATCAGTGATGTCAGAACAGTCTACCCTTATGACAATGAACAAAGGGGGCCACCAAAAAAAGCTAACACGGCAAAGATCGCAAAGCAGGCCACACCTACTTTTTTGTGGGAAAGAAAGACGATTGGCCAACAGGAGAGGAGGGACAAGATAGCAAATTCCTATAAACACTACATTCTCAAAGGCAAATAGTGTCTCCCCTCTGAGACACTCCGTCACATCTGTCTCTCAGACGTGGTGCTTTCCTTGCTCTGTCCCCCCCTCTTCTGCCTGTTCATCCCGACAACAGCAAATTCTGCCAGAGGAGAGTGTCAGGTGGTGTCTGCACTCAGCTGCTGGCCCTGCAGCTGGTCCAGCATGGGGCCCACTCTTCCAGAACCCCAGCATGCTCCTCCGCAGATGGCCAGCAGAGGGCGACATAATGCACTCAGAGAAGGGTCAGGGAGGGAGATGTCCTGACAAACATAATTTCAGAGTATTCAAACCAAAATAGAGTGTACTGAATTTGCATACATCCTTCCTTTTATTTGGAATGACCCCGCCTCTTGCAATCTCATAAGATAGTCTCTGTGGTTTATGGCTCCAGGAAAACCGACAACTTGTAGCAGCAAGATGGCGCCCCTGTCACGGCTCCTGGGCTTAATGATTTTCTGGGATCATGTGATCATACGTGGGCAAAGCTGCACGTGCGAATGTTTGTGAATCACTAATTTTCTTCACCGAGAACCCTCAACCATATCATTCTGCTTGTTCTTTAAGTCTGAATTCTAATTACATAATGCACATTTGTGGTCCATTTCTGTCTAGACTAGTGATGACTGTCATACACACATAGTCCTGTTTGCTGGGGTTTCGTGTTTGGTTTAGCCTGCCATGGTGAGACGGTGCTGACCTAGTCTCCAGCCATCCTGTGTGTGATTCCAGGGGACAGAGCCGCCATCACCTACTGGGACGGTCAGGACATTGGTACCGATTTATTCTGGCACCAGCAGACACCGGATCAGCCTCCAAAGCTCGTCATGAAGTTCGCTTCCCCATCCATCGCTGGGTCCCGTCGCAGTTCAGTGACAGCGGATCTGGGGCGCATTTCACGCTCACCCTCAGCTTAGAGATAAACCTCCTTTACTGATTACCAGACGCTTGGAGTCACGCCTACTTCATCCACCTCAGAACTCACACTGCGGCTTCAAATCACGTCATTTAAATATCGCTGTCCCTGAGAGTCAGGACCAGTGTCCTTCTCTTCACATTTTTCATACCAAGAATATCTAAGGTCATTTCTCTGATCACATTTCCAGTGCTCGTATTCAGTCACTCAGCGATGAGTTGGTGTTTCATCTGGGCATTGGAATGCAGACACACCCCAGGTGACGGCATATTGCTGACGACTCTGCCACATTTGGTCACGAAAAGTTTCTTCAGTTTTATTTCTTCTTTTTCATTTTTTACCATTTTTCTCCATTGCGTAAAATATGTTATATTGATATATGTTACACTGATATATCAATATATGTTATAACATCAATATATGTTATATTGATAGATGTTAGAGTATTAATATAATAGTGTATATAATACATCACATATATAAAACATGTCATATTCCACATTATGTTTTCAGGTCGAAACTCTCACCTGTTATTTCCTCAGGATAGTATCAAGTCACAGAACATCATTTAGAAGAAATTGGAGTTGTGTTTCATGATTGGTAAAAACAAATGTTGAGAAAGTATGAACGCCGGTGCGGTGGTGCACGCTTATAATCCCAGTACTTGGGAGGCTGAAACAGGAGGATTGCAGGTTCATAGCCAGCCTCAGCAGCTTAGCGAGGCCCTCCACAACTTAGTGAGACCCTGTTTCAAAAAAAATAATAAAAAGAGCTGGGGTGTAGACAGAGGTAGAATGCTCCTGGGTTCCATCTCAAGTACAACTCAAAAAAATATGAGGAAGGCTGACCTCTCATAACATATTTTAGCTTGTATGTGTGAGAGCTACTGGCACGCATGCTTTGAAGCGCGTTGTTTTCTATCTTTGTTCGACTTATGAACAAGCCCAGATCTTCCCCATCAGGAGCTCCTGCTAGAGTCCAAATTTAAGGAAATTCTATGGTAATTTGTGAGGTGTGGTCCTGATGTCCCTGGGTGCCTGAGGTCAGTCTTCAGAACCTGCAGGGACTTCAAGGACTGACAGTCCCACCCTCTCCATGGAGCTCCCCCTCTGTAGGGTCTTTTCTTTCTCTTTCCTTGAGAACAACAAATCTCCATTATTGTATATTTTATATGGAAACAGTGTTTGCTTCAAAGTGATGCTTGCTTTTCCTGTCAACTTGGTTTTCCATTGTCCAAGTTCATCTCATTTGATAAAAGTTAGTGCAACTGTTTCCTGAGAGGTTGTCTAAACTGCCACACCTGAATCTGGTGGCCAGGGAAGGCTTCAGGGAAGGACCTGGTGTGGGAAGCAGCCAGGGCTGTGCTCCGGGTTCCGGGTCCAGCGAGGTTCCCTTCCTCAGCATCTGCCCCAAGCCTGGGACCAGAGAGGTGCAGGTGACACCCTGGAGCTCAACATCTCTGGGTCCTTTTCTGAAATGCATCACCTGCCACAGCTGCAGCCACCACCCACCTGCGGGGCCAGCAGGCTCTCCCCAGGAGCCCGCGTGAGCAGCTGCGTGTGGTTCCACAGGCAGCTCTGCAAGGGCTTCTGGGAGGGGAGCGCGAGGCTGGGTTGGCAGCTCTAGACCCTGAGCTCTCGGGCTCCCCTGCCCTTCCATTGCTCCATGCAGGTCCTCCGGGACCCCCTTCTCCTGCCAAAACCACACCTTCATCACACAACCGAGACCTCAGCTGCCCTGGGGCCACTGTCTTTTCAGAATTCCTGGTTACTGGTCACCTCTTGTCCTTAATTAATCGGGAAATGTACTGAGGAGAAGGGTCACTTGAGTTTCCCCCAGAATGTGGCCTAGTGATGATGGAGTCGGATCAGCCTCATGAACATGGACGAAAGAGCCACAGTCAAGACTTTGGGACCCTGAACCCAAATCCTATCAGTTGCTGTGTCACACACCGGCCACTAGATGGAGACAAACCCCAGTAAACACAGCACAGGGCCTGATCTCAGAAGACTAGGCAAGTGGCAGTGGTCCTGTCCCATCAGGACCTGAGGCTTGGAGCTCTCTGCCCAGCTCTCAGGCTCACGTGGCTGCTGGGACACTGGGCACCATGGGCCACGGCCCCCCACGTGCACGTCCTTGAATGTTTTCCTGTTTACTCTGTGAGGTGAATTAACCTCCCCTGACAACAGAGACCCTCCCAGGAGGATCCTGGGGAGGATCAGGACAGGTCAGCAATGGGCCTGGACGTGTGAGAGGACGAGGGCCGCAGCGCTGGAGATGTGTCAGCCATGCGCTGTCAGGACAACTGTCCTGCTGAACTCAGAGCAGGAGGGGCAGGATCCGCTGAAGACTCCACTAGGAGACAGTGACCAGAGGCCCTGGGTGCTGAACAGAGGGGGAGGGAGTGGAGGGAGAGGGGCTGCAGCCTACGAGTGTCCCAGCCTGTTCCCCAGAATCCTCAGCCATGGGCAAGTCACCGCAGTGTTGGGCGCTGTCCTCCCTGGCTCCCCTGCCAGGCAGCCCCGTGGGCAGGGCCTCTGCTCCCCAGGTCCTCGGCCCCGTGGCTCAGCACAGCAGCTGCTCCTCACAGCCCAGGCCAGACTCCGCAGCTCTGACCTCGGCCCAGGCTGGAGAACCTCATTCCAAATCTCCACCCTGTTTGTTATCGTCGCAAAAGCGCATAGACTCGTGTCCACAGTTGTTGAGTCTGAGATCTTCTCCTGGATAAGTCGTACTTTGACCTCAGCATCAACCTCAGGACCTGCCTCGTTCCCGCCCAGCAGCAAAGTTTCCTTCAGACCTCTCGTCCCCATGTGACCTAACTTAGAAACCACAAGGAATTGAAAATGGGGCAAATTTAAAACCTCCAGTCGCCAGCCCCGCCCCTGTGGTGTACTGAGCACCAGCTCTGTCCAGCTGTGCATGGCAAGGAGCCTCCTCCCTCCCAGGGCAGGGGCAGGGGTCAGAGGGCACATGGACCAGCTCAGAAATGTGATGTAAGAGGAGGGAGGGGAGGGCAGTTGCTGGGAAAGACCATGATTCCTCTAAACCTTGTTTCCAAATAAGAAAAAAAATCTGGCTGGGGGCGGTGTGGCTCAAAGGTAGAATGCTCAAAGGTAGAATGCCCAGTGTTCATTCCCCAGCATCACCAAAAAAAAAAAAAAAAAACAGAAAAAAAAGACGGTGACGAGACTGGCAATGAGGGAACTTGATGCGGAGAGACACTGCATCACTTTTGAGGCCATGAGGCATTAAGAGCAAGATTGAACCAGGAAGACACGCGATGACTCACCACCCAAAGGAAAGCAGACTGACTCTGTTCAGTGGCCCCAGAAAAACATGTTCTCTGCAGGGAAATCTTTGCAACGCTTTTCTGACTTGAGACACTGGGGACAATGTGGTTATACTAGTGACTGAGAGGAGCCAGCCCTGCAGCTGTGCCAGCCCTGCCCAGCCCTGCCCAGCCCTGTTGATTTGCATGTGCCCAGAGCACAGCCCACTGCCCTGAGGACTTCTTAACAGCTGCTCACACCCTGTGCAGGAGTCAGTCCCATCAGGACACAGCATGGACATGAGGACCCCCGCTCAGCTCCTGGGGTTCCTGCTGCTCTGGCTCCCAGGTGAGGAGGACAGCGCTGGAGTTTACTCAGCCCCGTGTGGTCAGGGATGGCTGCCCTGCAGGGAAGTTCTCTTACATGGTGATTAATAGTGTAAATATTTGTTTTGTATTTCCAAATTCAGGTGGCAGATGTGACATCCAGATGACCCAGTCTCCATCCTCCCTGTCTGCATCTCCAGGAGAGACAGTCACCATCTCTTGCCGGGCAAGTCAGGGCATTAGCAATTATTTATCCTGGTATCAGCAGAAACCAGGAGAAGCTCCTAAGCCCCTGATCTATTATACGAACCGTTTGCAACCTGGGGTCCCCTCGAGGTTCAGCGGCAGTGGATCTGGGACAGATTATTCTCTCAGCATCAGCAGCCTGGAGCCTGAGGATGCTGCCATTTATTTCTGTCAGCAAGGTTACAGTTCCCCTCCCACAGTGATAGAAGCCATGACATAAACCACCCCGGGCAGCAGAGAGCGAGGCTGGGCCGCCCCAGCTGCTCCTCCTGCTGCCTCCACCTGCTGAGAGCGTTTCTCAGATGCACCGGGCTCTGAAGGCCCCTGGGAGGTTTTGGTAGCAGGACCAGGGAGGCTCCTGTGCACCCTGACTCTCTCCCCTGCTCAGCCCCAGCAGCACAGACCTGATGATGCCTCTCCTGCATTAACTACACACTCGATCATTGCATGTGAGGGGTCTGGGATACAATGTCTGGGATTCACACAGCAAAGAATCCACCCTAGGTATTCTAAGCAAGACATTCTGTGTGTGTGCGGTACTGGGGATTGAACCCAGGGCCATTCTACCTCCGAGCTACACCCCCAGCCCTATTTTTTATTCTTTATTTTGAAACAGGGTCTCACTAAGTTGCAGGGGGCCTCACCAAGTAGCTGAGGCTGGCCACGAACCCAGATCCTCCCATCTCAGCCTCCCAAGACTGGGATTACAAGTGTGCGCCACCACGCCCGGCTATAGCAAGACATTTTTAAGTAAATAAAATGAGAGTCTGAACTGCAGGATTTAAAATGGTTTTAATTAACACCTGGTTAGTGTTCACGTTGTGGGGTACAGTATGGTATTTCTATACATGTACACACGGCGTGACTATCAAATTTGTGTGATTATTATATTTAGCACATTCATTTTTCTGTTTGTTTGGTTTTTTCATCTCTCTCACTCACCCTTTTTGGTAGTGGAGATTGAACCCAGGGAATGTTACCTCTGAGCAACACCCCATCCCTTTTTATTTTTTTATTTTGAAATAGAGTCTTAATAAGTAGCTGCTTATTGAGGCTGGCCTTGAACCTGCAATCCTCCTGTCTCAGCTTCCCTAGTACTGGGATTATAGATTTGCAGTCACCACACCCAGCAACATTTGTCATTTCTTTGTGCTGAGCCCTTCCGAGGACTTGGGTGTGGCAACCAAAGATGCAGTTACTAGAAATGGGGGTGCTCTGTTCCTCAGCCAGATGTCAGGGTGCATCTGCCCTGGAAGGTGTCAGCCTCTGAGCAGGAGGTTCAGGCCTGACTGGCAGCCGAGGGTGGAGCTGCTGATGCTCTCAGCTGCTGGAGTCACACAGGTGGGTCTCACCCTCACTCTGTGCACGTGTCTCAGCGCAGGTGCTGATGGGTGGCTTAGCATCCTCTCCTGAATTCCACATCTCAGGGAGGCCCCTTAGTGAGCAACTCTGCAGGAAACCAGAGGGGACAAGAGTCCATGGCCAGTGTGCTCCACAGTGACACTGATGGTGGAATGACAGCTGACTGCCCCGTGTGACCACCATTCCCACCTCTCAGATAGCGCCAGTTAGGAGACGGCTCTGGAATGCACTGTACAGTGGTTCCAAATGGAATTAGCAAGTCCAGGATCACAGCAAGAATTTTTTATTGTTAATGCATACACAATAATAACAAAATGCATTTATAATCATTTGGCAAATAAATACAAACCTTTATTCAACACATACCAACACAGAGGAATAACTCTCTTTTCTTCTAATACAAAAAGCTTCATTAGTCAAATCTTGTCCAGAAGCATCCTGAGCATCATTGACGTCGTGATCCAAATGCACAACAGCAGACCCAGCTCAGAACCTGCTTATGAGGATCTGCACTTTAACAAGAAACAGATCCACAGAAGGTTCAGCAAGTTATGTTCTAGTGGATGTGTGCTTTGGGTAAGGTGGTCTTTAAGAAAAAATATTTAAAGTAAAATGTTATGTAGTTCACCCTAGAATATTCTTAGCACCAGAAGTCACTGGTCCTTTGGGCTCTGCCCCAGATAAAACAAAATCCATGGGCTGGAGACAAGTACAGTGATCTGCAGCAGAACCACCCAGCTGAGCCCTGCTTGGAACAGCCAAACAATTGTAAACTGTAACCATGGATGTAATTGCTTAGTGTTGTGACCCAGTGTTTTTCACTGATTTGCTACACACCATTATTGTTCAAAGGCTGACCAATACAATAGGGAACATCCACACATATAGATACATTATGAAAACTATTTGTATAAAGATCAATACTTAGAAAACCACGCAAAAAGAAATCAGAAATGTACATCTAAAAATAAGTGAAGCAGTAGAATAAATTATCTCACTTTTGGAAATATTTCACAGAAATCATTGATGCTAAGGTCATTCATATTACAGTAATGCCAAATAGCATATTCAGAATGAACTGTACAGGTACCATACTTACTTTCTCAAAATCATTGAGTTCACATTTCATAAATCAAATGCATATTTACACACATATGTGTATATGTGGTTAATGATATATATTCCTAACTCTATGTAAGTCCATTACAAGAGACAGTCAAGGATTTAATGACCCAATCTTAACTCTGAAAAGCTATAAAAAAAGGAAAGCTGAGTTTTGCTCGGGGAGTGGGGCTCTCTTGACTTCTCCCCTCTCACATCTTCGAGAGCAGGAATAAAGTCTCAAGAGGATTTTTTCATCGAGGCATCCCAAGCCCTCTTGGCACAGAGCCCGGCATGAGAGGAGCAGCTCTCTCCTCCGCAGGAGGCACCTGCGTGTGGGGCGCAGGAGGCAGGGCTCCTCCAGCAGCCTAGGAATGGTGTTCAAGGCTTTGCCCTCAGCCCGTCCTGAGGCTCCCAGCAGTGTGTGAGCAATTCAGAATCCCATAGGACCCACCTTTCATGATGGGTACCCTTCACATGTGTAACCAGGAGTAGACCAGTCCCCACTGAGAGCATTATCACAGCCTCCTTTACCACTCTCATGCCGCATTCCATATCCCCATACTCGTACTGATGATGTACCACACCAAGAGCTCCAGGAATCAGACCAAGGAGGAATCTCACCAGCATCAACCAAAGGTCTGGGTTATTGAGATGAGGGATTGTCTTTGTTCCCTACAGCATCTGTCCTAGGCTGGACACACTAGGATCACCCTCAGGAGGAGACCAATCAGGACTCCTTGGGCCACTGAAGCACGTGAGAGGCAATGTCACAGCACGACCAGCAGAGGGCAGAGGAGCCCCACAAAGAACAATGAGGCCTGAGCTTAGAGATGCTAGGGAGCTATAGAGTGAGGGTGTTCCTTTATCCACAGGGGAGCAGCAAGTTTGGACTGGGTCTCTGGTGTGTCCAGAGACATGTGGGAGACTTTTCCAGGGAGCTGAGTTTTGGGGAAACCCCCTCTGTTCTTGGTGTTCTGAGACTGGATCCCTGTCTGGCTTCTATCCCCTGCCTTCTCTGTGCCCTCAAAGCCCATCGCTTAAGGACTGAGTTGTGTCCCACAGATTGGTATCTTGAAGCCCCAGCCCCATGTGGTTGTGTGTGGAGAAGGACCTGTGAGATAGAAATGGAGTTAAACGAGGTGGCGCAGGTGGGAGCTGAGCCAGTGTCCTCAGAAGAAGAGGCCGCAGGGAGCTCTCTCCCCGTCCTGCTCACAGGCACCGAGGAGGAACCTCACAGCACAGGGAGCACTTGGGAATAGAGCCTGGAGCACACGGGATGTGCTAGACCTCGACCTTGGACTTTCCAGCCTCCAGGACTCTGAGAACTTTTCTCCTGTTGAAGCCACCCAGCCCAGGGCTTTCTGGTTCCTATGACAGTCCCAGAAGACCAGGACAGCCCCCCAGCCTCACTGGGAGAAGCAGCCTCACAGCCGCTGTGGACATGGCCAGCCGTGCTCCCCTCCTGCTGCCTGACTCTCTGCTGAGGACCGGGCTCGCCCTGAGTGCGGCATCCACACGGCATTTCCTTGCTGCTGGACTCGTCCATCTGCTCTGCTCTCTGCTCAGCACTGCGTCACCTGCATGGACTCGCAGTCATTATTAATATTTGGGTGTGTTCCTGTTTGTTCTCCGAGATGCCAGTGAGCCCCTGTGTGGACCTGTTTCCAGCCCCTCCCCGTGTCCCAGGAGGGAGGGTCCCTGTGCCCTGCAGAGCCAGCAAGAGCATGAGCAGCATCCCCGCCTGGCAGCAGCAGAAACCAGGCCTGGCTGCTGAGCTGCTGTGGCTCACACTGCCCGGGACACCATGCCTGACCCGCGAGGGCTGAGGGCTGACACGGGTCATTTTGGTCTCCAACAGCCGCACTGCCTTTGACGCTGGTGAACCTCCTCCTGTCACCAGTGGGCATGAATCCCTCCCCAACTAGTGCTCCTGTCCAGGGGCTTCTGAGAGTCTAAGGATAGTCCAGGACAGCTCTGAGGTCCCATCTTCCCTCCTCCTCCCTCCCTCTCTAGTCCTTGGGCTCCTGCAGTGTTTCTCGTCTGCATCTCTAAATGGAGCCTTCATCAAGTTCTGTCCACTCTCCTACTCTGTCCTAGTCTGATCTGGGTCACCAGGGACACTGGGCCTGTGCTGAGTGACTGAGAGGAGCCAGCCCTGCAGCTGTGCCAGCCCTGCCCAGCCCTGCTGATTTGCATGTGCCAGAGCACAGCCCACTGCCCTGAGGACTTCTTAACAGCTGCTCACACCCTGTGCAGGAGTCAGTCCCATCAGGACACAGCATGGACATGAAGACCCCCGCTCAGTTCCTGGGGCTCCTGCTGCTCTGGCTCCCAGGTGAGGAGGGACAGCAGTCGAATAACTCAGTCCTGTGTGGTCAGGGATGGCTGGCCCATCAGGGAAGACTTCCCTGGTGTGAATATTTGTTTTTGTGTTTCCAACTTCAGGTGGCAGAGGTGACATCCAGATGACCCAGTCTCCATCCTCCCTGTCTGCATCTCTAGGAGAGACAGTCAGCCTCTCTTGCCGGGCGAGTCAGGGCATTAGCAATTATTTACACTGGTATCAGCAGAAACCAGGGCAAGCTCCTAAGCCCCTGATCTTTGGTGCATCCAATTTGCAACCCGGGGTCCCCTCGAGGTTCAGGGGCAGTGGATCAGGGACAGATTATTCTCTCAGCATCAGCAACCTGGAGCCTGAGGATGTTGCCATTTATTTCTGTCAGCAAGGTTACAGTTCCCCTCCCACAGTGATAGAAGCCATGACAAAAACCACCCCAGGCAGCAGAGTGTGAGGCTGGGCCTCCCCAGCTGCTCCTCCTGCTGCCTCCACCTGCTGAGAGCGTTTCTCAGATGCACTGGGCTCTGAAGGCCCCTGGGAGGTTTTGGCGCAGGGGCTCCTCTGCACGCCAACAGTCTTCCTGCTTCTCCCCCCACAGCACAGAGCTGGTGCCGCCCTCCTGATGTAATAGTGGACACAAGTCAGTGCATCCGAGGAGTGGTGGTGTCAGCAAGATTCCAAATTTATGCACCAAAGGAGAAGGCACTCTAGCATTCCAAACAGGAATTGATTAAATACTGGGAATTAGACTGAACTGCTGCCAGTTCAGTCTAATGCCAGGTATAGGATATGGTAGTCCAAGATGCACATTTAAGCCAGGTGTGGTAGTTTACACATGTAATCCCAGGATTGAGGAGGTCAAGACATGAGGATTGCAGATTTGAGGCCAACCTCAGTAATTGAGCGAGACTCTCAACAACTTCACAAGACTCTGTTTCAAAATAAATAAGGCTTGGGTATAGTTTGGAGGTAGAATTCCCCTGGGTTCAATCCCTAGTACCCCCCCCCGCCCACACACAGAAAAGTAATTTAATAAATAAATTCAAACAACAAGAAAAAATGCAGATATAAAAAGAAAACAACAACAAAAACAGATTTAGAAATGAGGGCTACTCTCCAGGTTGGCGGCCAGCCTCAGCTCTTTCTCTCTCTCTCTCTCTCTCTCTCTCTCTCTCTCTCTCTACTTGGTGAGGCCCTCTGCAACTTCGTGTGACCCGGATTCAAAATAAAGAATAAAAAATAGGGCCGGGGGCATAGCGCGGAGGTAGAATGCCCCTGGGTTCAATCCCCAGTACCACAAAAAAAAAAAGAAAATACACACAATTTAACTGTTTAACATAGCTATTAAACTCCTATTTCCCCCTTCTCCCAGCCCCCAGTAATGTTTATTCTACTTCTGTGTCTACACATTTGTTTGTTCTAGGAACTAACAGAAGTGGCATCCTATGATGTGAATCTTTCTTTGCCTGGCTCATTCCACTAAGAACAATATTTTTAAGGTAAAAACATGTTGTCATAGACAGTCCTGTGCCACACAATGACATTTCAGTCAGTGACACAGCACACGCACAACGGTGAGCCCATAAGATTATGCTGCAGCAGAGGAATTCTCCTCACCTGAGCTGTTAAAGGTTGGCTTCACTGAAGCCATTGAGACTTTCACATATTCAAGAAAGCCCTGTGTCAGGTGCGGGGAGACTCCCAGTGGCCTGGATGGAAGATCTCATAGAGGGTCTCTGTGGCGTGTGGCCCCATCAGAACAGGCAGCCTGTAGCAGCGAGACGGCGTCCCTGTCACAGCTCCTGGGCTCCCTGCTCTTCCTGTTCCAGGTGAGAATATGTGGGCAAGGCTGTAGGTGAGAATATTTATGAATCACTCATTTTCTTCACTGGGAAACGTCCACCATTTGGATTTTGCTTGTTCTTCAAATCTGAATTTAAAATGAATAATGCACGCTTTTTGTCCATCTCTATCTAGACTAGCGGTGATTTTCATAAACACATAGTCCTGTTCTGCTGGTGGTTTCAGACTGCAGTGGTGAGACTGTGCTGCCCCAGTCTCCAGCCATCCTGTCTGTGACTCCAGGGGACAGAGCCACCATCACCTGTTGAGACAGTAGGACAGTAGATCACCATGTACTGACACCAGCAGTTGCAGGGTCAGCCTCCAAAGCTCCTCATGAGGTTTGCTGCCCAGTCCATCTCTGGGTCCCATCCCAGTTCAGTGGAGGGATCTGGGATGGATTTCACGCTTGCCATCAACAGGCTGGAGCCTGAAGATGCTGCCACTTACGACTGACAGCAAAGCTACAATCATCTCAATTGTGCTACAACCCAGAGCAAACACTAGCTCCGCCTGGATGAGCAGAGACACACCCTAGACCTCAGCTGCCCTGTGACCACTGTCTTTTCAGATTCCTGGTCCACTGGTCACTTTTTGTCCTTAACTAGTAGGAAAATTTATTGTGGAGAGGGATCACTTGAGTTTCCTGCAGAATGTGGCCTAGTGATGATGGAATGTGACCAACCATATGAACATGGATGAAATAGCCACAGTCAAGACTTTGGGACCCTGAATCCAATTCCTGTCAGTTGCTGTGTCACACAGAGGCCACTAGATGGAGACAACCCCACAGTAAACACAGCACAGGGCCTGGCCTCAGAAGACTGGGCAAGTGGCAGTGGTCCTGTCCCATCAGGACCTGAGGCTTGGAGCTCTCTGCACAGCTCTCAGGCTCACGTGGCTGCGGGGACACTGGGCATCATGGGCCACGGCCCCCCACGTGCAAGTCCCTGAATGATTCCTGTTTACTCTGTGATGTGTATTAACCTCCCCTGACAACAGAGACCCTCCCAGGAGGATTCATGGGGAGGATCAGGACAGGTCAGCAATGGGCCTGGACGTGTGAGAGGACGAGGGCCGCAGCGCTGGAGATGTGGCAGCCATGCGCTGTCAGGACGACTATCCTGCAGAACTCAGAGCAGGAGGGGCAGGATCCGCTGAAGACTCCACTAGGAGACAGTGACCAGAGGCCCTGGGTGCTGCACAGAGGAGGAGGCAGTGGAGGGAGAGGGGCTGCAGCCTCTGTGTGTCCCAGCCTGTTCCCCAGAGTCCTCAGCCGTGGGCAGGTCACCGCAGTAATGGGCTCTGTCCTTCCCTGGCTCCCCTGCCAACAGCCCCGTGGGCAGGGCCTCTGCTCCCCAGGTCCTCGGCCCCGTGGCTCAGCACAGCAGCTGCTCCTCACAGCCCAGGCCAGACCCCGCAGCTCTGACCTCGGCCCAGGCTGGAGAATCTTATTCCAAATCTCCACCCTGTTTGTTATAGTCGCAAAAGCGCATAGACTCGCGTCCACAGTTGTTGAGTCTAAGGTCTTCTCCTGGATAAGTCGTACTTTGACCTCAGCGTCAACCTCAGGACCTGCCTCGTTCCCGCCAGCAGCAAAGTTTCCTTCAGACCTCTCCTCCCCGTGTGACCTAACTTAGAAACACTAGGAATTGAAAATGGGGCAAATTTAAAACCTCCACAGTCACCAGCCCCGCCCCTGTGGTGTACTGAGCACCAGCTCTGTCCAGCTGTGCGTGGCAAGGAGCCTCCTCCCTTCCAGGGCAGGGGCAGGGGTCAGAGGGCACGTGGACCAGCTCAGAAATGTGATGTAAGAGGAGGGAGGAGGAGGGCAGTTGCTGGGAACGACCATGATTCCTCTAAACTGTTTCCAAATAAGAAAAAAAATCAGGCGAGGGGGGGGTGGCTCAAAGGTAGAATGCCCAGTGTTCAATCCCCAGTACCACAAAAAAAAAAAAAACAGAAAAAAAGACGGTGAAGAGATTGACAATGAGGGGACTTGATGCGGAGAGACACTGCATCACTTTTGAGGCCATGAGGCATTAAGAGCAAGATTGAACCAGGAAGACACGTGATGACTCACCACCCAAAGGAAAGCAGACTGACTCTGTACTGTGACCCAGAGAAACATGTTCTCTGCAGGGAAATCTTTGCAACGCTTTTCTGACTTGGGACACTGGGGACAATGTGGTTATACTAGTGACTGAGAGGAGCCAGCTCTGCAGCTGTGCAAGCCCTGCCCAGCCCTGCTGATTTGCATGTGCCCAGAGCACAGCCCACTGCCCTGAGGACTCCTTAACAGCTGCTCACACCCTGTGCAGGAGTCAGTCCCATCAGGACACAGCATGGACATGAAGACCCCCGCTCAGCTCCTGGGGCTCCTGCTGCTCTGGCTCCCAGGTGAGGAGGACAGCGCTGGAGTTTACTCAGCCCTGTATGGTCAGGGATGGCTGCCCTGCAGGGAAGTTCTCTTATAATGTGAATAGTAATGTCAATATTTGTTTTTATGTTTCCCACTTCAGGTGGCAGATGTGACATCCAGATGACCCAGTCTCCATCCTCCCTGTCTGCATCTCCAGGAGAGACAGTCACCATCTCTTGCCGGGCAAGTCAGGGCATTAGCAATTATTTATCCTGGTATCAGCAGAAACCAGGGCAAGCTCCTAAGCTCCTGATTTATTATACAAACAGTTTGCAACCTGGGGTCCCCTCAAGGTTCAGTGGCAGTGGATCAGGGACAGATTATTCTCTCAGCATCAGCAGCCTGGAGCCTGAGGATGCTGCCATTTATTACTGTCTACAAAGTTACAGTACCCCTCCCACAGTGATAGAAGCCATGACAAAAACCACTCCGGGCAGCAGAGTGTGAGGCTGGGCAGCCCCAGCTGCTCCTCCTGCTGCCTCCACCTGCTGAGAGCGTTTCTCAGATGCACCGGGCTCTGAAGGCCCCTGGGAGGTTTTGGTAGCAGGGCCAGGGAGGCTCCTCTGCACCCTGGCTCTCTCCCCTGCTCAGCCCCAGCAGCACAGACCTGATGATGCCTCTCCTGCGATAACAACACACTCGATCATTGCATGTGAGGGGTCTGGGATACAACGTCTGGGATTCACACAGCAAAGAATCCACCCTAGGTATTCTAAGCAAGACATTTTTTGTGTGTGCAGTACTGGGGATTGAACCCAGGGGCATTCTACCTCCAAGCTACACCCCCAGCCCTATTTTTATTCTTTATTTTGAAACAAGGTCTCACTAAGTTGCGGGGGGCCTCACCAAGTAGCTGAGGCTGGCCACGAACCTGGATCCTCCGGTCTCAGCCTTCCAAGACTGGGATTACAAGCATGCGCCACCACGCCCTGCTATAGCAAGACATTTTTAAGTAAATAAAATGAGAGTCTAAACTGCAGTATTTAAAGTGGTTTTAATTAACACCTGGTTAGTGTTCATGTTGGGCGGTATAGTATGGTGTTTCTATACATGTACACACAGCGTGACTATCAAATTTGTGTGATTAATATATTCAGCACATTCATTTTTCTGTTTTTTTTTGTTTGTTTTGATTTTTTATCTCCCTCACTCACCCTTTTTGGAGATTGATCCCAGGGAATGTTACCTCTGAGCAACACCCCATCCCTTCTTATTTTTTTATTTTGAAATAGAGTCTTAATAAGTAGCTGCTTATTGAGGCTGGCCTTCAACCTGCAATCCTCCTGTCTCAGCTTCCCTAGTACTGGGATTACAGATTTGCAGTCACCACACCCAGCAACATTGGTCATTTCTTTGTGCTGACCCCTCCAAACACTGAGGCACAATAACCAAAGATGCAGTTACTAGAAAGGGGGGTGCTCTGATCTTCAATCAGCTGTCAGGGTGCATCTGCCCTGGAAGGTGTCAGCCTCTGAGCACGAGGCCTCAGGCCTGACTGGCAGCCGAGGGTGGAGCTGCTGATGCTCTCAGCTGCTGGAGCCTCACAGGTGGGTCTCATCCTCACTCTGTGCACGTGTCTCAGCGCAGGTGCTGATGGGTGACTTAGCATCCTCTCCTGACTTCCACATCTCAGGGAGGCCCCTGAGAAAAATATTTAAAGTCAAATGTTATGTAGTTCAACCTAGAATATTCTTAGCCCCAGAAGTCACTGGCCCTTTGGGCTCTGCCCCAGATCAACCAAAATCCACAGGCTGGAGACAAATGACCTGCAGCAGAACCGCCCAGCTGAGCCCTGCCTGGAGCAGCCCAACCATTATAAATTGTAACCATGGATGTAATTGCTTATGTTGTGACATAGTGTTTTTCAGTGATTTGTTACACAACATTATTGTTGAAAAGCTGACCAACACAATAGGGACCATCCACAGATACAGATACATTACGAAAACTATTTGTATAAAGATCAATACTTAGAAAACCACACAAAAAATCAGAAATGTACATCTAGAAATAAGTGAAGCAATAGAATAAATGTTCTCACTTTTGGAAATATTTCACAGGAATCATTCATGCTAAAGACATTCATATTACTGTAATACCAAATAGCATATTCAGAATGAAGTGTACATGTACCATACAGACTTTCTCAAAATCATCGAGTTCACATTTCATAAATAAAATGCATATTTATACATATCTGTGTATATGTGGTTAATGATATATATTCCTAACCCTATGCTCTACTCCTTTAAAGAGACAGTCAAGGATTTAATGACCCAATCTTAACTCTGAAAAGCTGTAATAAAAGGAGAGCTGAGTTTCGCTCAGGGAGTGTGGCTCCCTTGCTTTCTCCCCTCTCACTTCCTTGAGAAGAGGAATAAAGTCTCAAGAGCATTTTTCCATCGAGCCATCCCAAGCCCTCTTGGCACAGAGCCCATCATGAGAGGAGCAGCTCTCTCCTCTGCAGGAGGCACCTGCGTGTGGGGCGCAGGAGGCAGGGCTCCTCCAGCAGCCTAGGAATGGTGTCAAAGGCTTTGCCCTCAGCCTGTCCTGAGGCTCCCAGCAGTGTGTGAGCAATTCAGAATCCCATAGTACCCAACTTCCATGCCCGGTGCCTTTCACATGTGTAACCAGGAGTAGACCAGTCCCCACTGAGAGCATTATCACAGCCTCCTACCACTCTCATGCCGCATCCCATCTCCTCAAGCTGGTACTGATGGTGTACCATACCCAGAGCTCCAGGAAACCAGACCAAGGAGGAATCTCAATTGCCCAAATAATATTGAGAGGCCCCAAATGTAGCGATATTCTCAAATGTCTTCTTGGTTCTGGAGATGTTATTCTTCAATAGGACATCTAAGCTTAAAAGCTTCCAGGGTAAGCATGTCATGAACCATGAAGCCAGCAAAAGAGCAGTCTACTTGCAGGAGGGGAGACTGAAAGTGTCCTGTGGCCCACAGGGAGAAGCGTGTTCAATGCAGGAACATCTGCACTGCCCTGATCTAACTTGGTGCATCTGGGGACACTGGGCCTGTGCTGAGTGACTGAGAGGAGCCAGCCCTGCAGCTGTGCCAGCCCTGCCCAGCCCTGCTGATTTGCATGTGCCCAGAGAACAGCCCACTGCCCTGAGGACTTCTTAACAGCTGCTCACACCCTGTGCAGGAGTCAGTCCCATCAGGACACAGCATGGACATGAGGACCCCCGCTCAGCTCCTGGGGCTCCTGCTGCTCTGGCTCCCAGGTGAGGAGGACAGCACTGGAGTTTACTCAGCCCTGTGGGTCAGGAATGGCTGGCCCTGCAGGGGAGTCCTCTTAAAACATGATTAATAATGTGGATATTTGTTTTTGTGTTTCCAACTTCAGGTGGCAGAGGTGACATCCTGATGACCCACTCTCCATCCTCCCTGTCTGCATCTCCAGGAGAGACAGTCACCATCTCTTGCCAGGCGAGTCAGAGCATTAATACTAACCTAGCCTGGTATCAGCAGAAACCAGGGCAAGCTCCTCAGCTCCTGATGTATGATGCATCCATTCTGGAATCCGGGGTCCCCTCGAGGTTCAGTGGCAGAGGATCAGGGACAGATTTCACTCTCGGCATCAGCAGCCTGGAGCCTGAGGATATTGCCACTTATTACTGTCTACAGTATGATCAGTCCCCTCCCACAGTGATAGAAGCCATGACAAAAACCACCCCAGGCAGCAGAGTGTGAGGCTGGGCCGCCCCAGCTGCTCCTCCTGCTGCCTCCACCTGCTGAGAGCGTTTCTCAGATGCACCGGGCTCTGAAGGTCCCTGGGAGGTTTTGGTAGCAGGGCTCAGGACTCTCCTCCTGCTCAGTCCCAGCTAAACATCCTGACAGCTCCTCTCCTGAGTTAATAACACACTGGATCATTGCATGTGAGGAGTCTGGGATAGGACATCTTCCAGGATTCACACACCAAAGAAGATGCGACTATAGGTATTCTAAGCAAGACTATTTTTTTTTTTTTTGCCGTACTGGGGACTGAACCCAGGGGTATTCTACCTCCAAGCTACACTCCCAGCCATATTGTTTTATTATTTATTTTGAAACAGGGTCTTGCTAAGTTGCGGAGGCCTCACTAAGTAGCTGAAGCTGGCCACAAACCTGGATCCTCTGGTCTCGGCCTCCCAAGTACTGGGATTACAAGTGTGCACCACCACGCCCGGCTAAGACTTTTTTTTAGTAATGAGAGTCTGAACTGCAGTCTTTAAACATGGTTTTAATTAACACCTCAAAATTGTTTACTTTGTGGAATCCAATATGATGTTTCTATACATGTATGGACTGTGAAACAATTAAATTTGTGTAGTTATTATATTAATTACCTGCTTCTTTGTTTTTTTTATTTCTCTCTCTTTTTCTAGGGGTGGGAGTACTGGGAATTGAACCCAGGGGCATTTTACCTCTGAGATACACCCACATCCCTTTTTATTTTTCGTTTTGAAACAGGGTTTGCTAAGTTGCTACTTGTCGAGGCTGGCCTCGAACCTGCGATCCTCCTGTCTCAGCTTCCCTAGTCCTGGGATTACAAGTCTGTGCCACCACACCTATCAACATCTGTCGTTTCTCTGTGGAGGGCCCCTTGAAGGACTACAGTCTGATAATCAAAGATGCAGATCCTAGAAATGGGGGTGTTACGGTCCTCCACCTGGAGTCAGTATTCATGGTCATGGAAGGTGTCAGCCCTCTGACCGCGAGGTCTCAGGCCTGACTGCAGTCCCAGGGTGGAGCTGCTGATGCTCACAACAACCGGAGCCTGAAGATGTCGTCAATTATTACTGTCAACAGTATGATCAGTCCCCTCCCACAATGACAGAGGCCTTGACAAAAACCACCCCGGGGAGGTTTGCAGTAAGCCACAAACTTTATTACGAAAGGCCCTGGTTTGTGGAAGTTAAATGCAGACATTATAAAGAGGGGAGTCGTGGGTCCTTTACAGATGTCAGAGTGCACGGGCCACTGAAGCTCCACGCTTCCTGGCCCTGTGCTCCTTCAAACGTGTCTGGAAGCCCAGGTGTGGGGTGCTGATGCTTTCAGCTATGTGGAGCACCCCACCGATGACTCCCAGTCCTCACCCCTCTACATATGTGTGCATGTAGGTGCTTTTGCACAGCTTGGGCTCTTCCTTTTCTGATTGTCAAATCTTGGGGAGGCCCCTCATTAGCCAACTGTACAGGTAAAGAGAGGGAAAAGGAGTCCTGGCAAATGTGCTTCCAGAATGCCAGGGATGGTGTGAAATCAACAGGTGACATACCAGAATGTCCTCGGCTTCCCAAGTCTCAGAATATTGTCAGATAGGTGGTAGCCCTTAACAGCCTTGAATCTTCTAAATGTCATCTGCTTGACTGGATATTTATCAAGAAATCTACACATAACATTTGTTTCCTTGATATAAAGAGCATTGCTATTAAACATTTGTCTAGAAGACAGCATCAGCATCAACATCAGCACCAGCACCAGCATCAGCATCAGCACCAGCACCAGCACCAGCATCAGCATCAGCATCAGCACCAGCATCAGAACCAGCACCAGCAGCAGCACCAGCATCAGCACCAGCATCAGAACCAGCACAAGCAGCAGCACCAGCATCAACACCAGCACCAGCAGCAGCAGCAGCAGCAGCAGCAGCAGCAGCAGCATCAACACC
>PVJS01017346.1:0-36274 GCA_004027185.1 Glis glis
GTGTGTGTGTGAGTGTGTGTGTGTGTGTGTGTGTGTGTGTGTGTGTGTTGCTCCCTTCCTATACCTTCAGTATGAGGGCCAGCGTTGTGAGGAGGCATGGCAAGAGTTTGGGTGACCCCAGGCAACATGAATTTTGGTGTGTGTAGGAGATTTGAATTTTGCAGAAAGAAATGCATCAGGGTAAGTGTGACATTAGAAAAGAAAATGTAGGAAGGGTTTAGGGTTAGGTAAGCTCAGCGGGGTAAAGGGCAAGACCCTTATTCTGCTCATTTTGTCACAAACTAGAGAAAATATTGTCACATACTGGAGATATCTTTGTGCAGACAATCCTTTGGGAATCTGTTATAGAATAAATTGTTTCCTCCCAAGATGTATATGTTGAAGCCCTGATTCCCAAAGTGGACTCTAAGGGAGATAGGGTCTTTAAAAGAAGTATTTTGGGATAAATGAGGTCATAGAATGGGCCCTAATCCAATAGGACTGTGTCCTTATAAGCTGTGGAGGAGATACCAGGAATGGAGTGTACACAAAGAAAAAGCTACGCGAGGACAAGGGGAGAAGCAACCATCTCTGACTCAAAGAGAGAGACCTGGGGAAAAACCGAACCTACCAACACCTGGATCTTGGACTTCCAGCCTTCAGAATCATGACGAAATGAGTTGGCTAAGCCACTCCATCTGTGGTAGTATGTATAGCATGTGTAGCGACCCTGGCAGACTAGTACTAGATCACTACACTGTCACTCCTCTTCCTTTTTGTCCTGTTTATGTAAATGAGGACAGGTTGGCAACACATTATTACAGCTGATGTAGAACCCAAACCCCCATCTTGGAAACAAGCACCATTTCCACAGTATTTCCATGTATTCAGGACCCCCAAGGCCATCCCAGTTCTACATCATGTGTATACATATTTCGGCCCTCTGCTCTAAGACGCACTAGTCCTTGGGAGACCATTGGTTAGAGGTGGTGCTGAGAGGAGTAAATGCAGACGCTGAGTCCCTCACGTGCACCAACTCCGTGAGTCCAGTGACCTTACGCCTGTCTCCTCATTGCTCTGCGATGACAGGTTAGCCCTGCCTGTCTCCCTTCTCCTGCACTCTGGGGTCAATGGCAGACAACTGGCGAGCTTACCACTGCACTGTGTGGTTTAGTTTGGTGACAAGCCAGTTATTTACCCATATCCCTCCATTCCAGAGAATGCCTGCAGCCCAGCCATGGAGAAACCACAGGACAATGGTGAGCATATATCGTTGTCATTCCTTGACAAACATCCAAAACCCTATTAGCTTCACCTTGAAGAACCATGAAAATAGTATAAGCATTTTATAACTTTATCATTGACTAACCTGGTCCATTTTTTTCCTGTTTTAGGACTTTGTTTGCAGAGGCTTCAATCAACAATTTGCAAATAATTTCCATGGCAGTTATAAGTATGAACATAATTGGAAAGCTGAGTATCCAAGTACACCAATCTCTTTACATCATTATAAATTTTAGTTAGCCCTTTATTTTTCCGAGTCAAATATTGTGCCAAATTTTTAAAGGATTCCAGTTTAAATTAAATTTTGTAGTTTTAGCCATTTTGTTAATAGCAAATAAAATGAGACATTATTTTGTTGTTTTGAGTCATGGTCTTGCATGGCTCCCCAGACTGGCCTTGAACTCCTGCCTCAGACTCCCAAGTGCTAGGTCACAATATGGCCCAATAGCTCGGGATCCTATGCTTAGCAGCGTTCAAATTTTATTGAGTAAATTGATAGAAAAGGAGAGGCAGGCAATTTTCTACAGACAGCTCTGCTGATTGTAACCAATAACACTCTTGAGTTGGCTGGACCTTCTTATACAAACACTTCTTAGCCTTGTGTATCTCGTCAAGAAAGGATCCAAGAGGCGAGTGACGGCACCATTGTTGTGGCTGGACTTGATGATTCCTGTGCTCCAGAGACCTGAGACTGCACTGGATATCGTGTGTTCCAGAATTCACCCGAACTATTTGTTTCATTGCTTTGGAACCTAGAATTTAAATTTACTCAGAATTATTTATAGCCTGTGCCAATTTACTTCATGTCTCGATGGTCAGCCAAGCTGGTTTTCTTTATGTAGTCAAGTATTTTTGAGTGGTGGTATCTATTTTTCACTTCTTCCTTTCATATAAGCAGCCTTTTTTAAATGTCTCTTATGTTCCACTCATGCCAGGCAATTTCCCTTCTTTTACTTTGTTTAGATGTCACTGCAACCCTCAGGAATCTTCAGCCTTGTTTCTCAGGTAAGGATACTGAAGACAACAAGCAAAAGCAAATTTCCTAAGGTCCCCAGTTGCACAGAAATGTAGTAGGTAGAACTTCAAATGCTCTGGTCCTTTTACAACACCACACGGCCACTCCGAATGTTGTTTTAGAAAAATACAACTAGGTGGCCAGGTGTGGTAGCACACGCTTGTAATCCCAGTACTTTGGGAGGCAGAGACCGGAGGATCCGGGTTCGCGGCCAGCCTCAGCTCTCTCTCTCTCTCTCTCTCTCTCTCTCTCTACTTAGTGAGGCCCTCTGCAACTTCGTGAGACCTGGTTTCAAAATAAAGTATAAAAAATGGGGCTGGGGGTGTAGCGCGGAGGTGGAACGCCCCTGGGTTCAATCCCCGGTACCGCAAAAAAAAAGAAAAATACAGTTAGCCTTCTGTATCCTTGGACTCCACATCCACAGATTCAAACAACTGCAGATTGAAAATATTTGAAAAAAATCCAGAAATTTCCCCAAAGCAAAACCTGAATTTGTTCCATGCAGAGCACTACATTGACTCTAAATGAATACACTATGTGTCCATAGACCCTCCTATAGCTTCCTGCCATTTCAGAGACCCCCCAGTCTCTCCCCAGTACTCATTATTTGAGTCCTTGTTTGCCTCAAATCTAATTCTTGTAACATGTAGTTAGACCTTCTATGGGTATATCAGCACAGAAAAGTAGAGATTTCTTTCTTACCATGATTCCCTAAACAATACAATAAGCAACAATTTACCTAGCATTTATAATGTGTTAGGTATTACAAGGCATCTTGAGATGATTTAAAGTAAATGAGGGAATGTGCATAGGTTACATGCAAATTCTAAACTATTAGATTTTTGTATACTTCAGGGTCTTAGAAGCAATCCCTCATGGATGCTGAGGGATGACTGTCTATCACTTTGGAGGCAAAGTATTAATAAAATTGCTAAGTTGCTGCTGTTATTGTTCCTGTGTGTTCAGGGTAGGGGCCTTACCGTGTCCTGTGTGTATAACGTAGATAAGAGTCTCAGACGTGCCATGTACTGCCAAGCTCTGAGAATGGATTTTCAAATAGAAGATTGTCCTTACCACCCCACACCCCAGGCTGGTGAGGGCCTCTCCTTTTTGAAGTCAGCAATAACATTTTCAAATTCCCTACATCTTAAAATTGTCTGTTTACCTAGATTATTCTCTTTGCTAAGCTCACATCTTTGAAGGCAGATGTTTTATTCAGCTTTCTCCTCCCAGTTCTTGGTATAGCATTTGGCATACAGTAGGCATTCAAGAACTATGTGAAGAAAAAAATGAGTTGAGTAATGGATTATTTCATGGAAATAGCATAATTATATTTGTTTCTATTGACAGAGCAAAATATCTCAATTTCCTGCGGATCTGGTGATCCACACTCAAATTTACCCATGTCAGCCTCTATGTTTTTTTTTTTTTACTACTGAAATTTTTGGCCAAACCATCCTACATTTAAAGTCCTTAGGGAAATATTACACAGGGAATGTCTGATTATACAGTGGTTTATGCTAATGCACATGATGAAATAGGATTCAAATACTTCCTGAAAGTAAAGAAGCCAACTCTTTTCTGTCTCTGGCGTTGAAGGAAACCTCAGATGCATACCAGCCCACCTCAGAGACTCTTCCCATTGTGTGGCCCCTGTCTCCCCAGGCTCTGGCCAGCTGTCTTTACAGAGGTTGGACCTATGAGAGCTGCATGGAAATCCTGCACTCAAGTGTCCTGATCTTCTAATGTGAAAGGTCAAGTTTTTTTTATATCATTCACATGATAGGGCCCTCATCAGGAAGACAGACAACTAAACTGACTGTCATAGCCCACTTTCTGTGGCTGTAACACAATATCTGAGGCTCAAACCTTTATAAAGAGAAGAGATTCACTTAGCTCACAGCTCTGATCAGGAGCATGGTATGGGCATCCTGGACAGGGTACCCCTGGCTGCATCACCACATGGATGGATCACAATGGCAGAAGCATGTGAAGAGGGGATCACATGGCAGGAGAGGAAGCAAAAGAGATCCAGGGATCTTTTATAATAGCCTACTCTAGTGGGAACTACCCAGGGTTTCTTGAGGACTACACCCATTCCTTCCAAGGGCACACCCCAAGTAACCTAAACACCTCCCACTAGGCTCCACCTCTTAAGGGTTCCAACACCTCTCTCATCACACTGTGGACCAAGCTTCTGGCACATGAGCCTTTAAGGTGCACACTCAAAACCATCTCAGTTGACACTAAGAAGACAAAAGGCAGGAGAGATAAGGACAGGTGATAGAAATACAGAGAGGGGAGAGGGAACAAGAAAAGAGTGGAGGAGGCCAAGAACAGGGTGAAGAACCATGCACACTCAAGAAAAAAACCCGAGACAATTGAGAAAGCAGTTCTAAGCTTCAAGGGCATCTCAGTGGTGAACATTCATAGAGACCTCTAGTCAGAGTAGTTTCCTTCAAAACTTGGTGTTATTAGATCTCAGACTAAAAGAGAGTGATATAAATATAATTTGGAGCAATCCTGCTTAGGAGATTCACCTGGGGAGGGTTAGAGCCATGCAAATTCCCAGGCCCACCTTCACAGATCTCAATTCTGTGTAGGTCTGTGAGTCTAGGAGTAGACATTCCACTCCTAGGCTCCCAAGGTTGTTGGAAGAGGAACCAGATTTAGGAACTGTACCTCAGGATTTGCCCAGCCTCCTGAGAATGCAAGAGTCCCAGGTCTGCTGATATGGCCAGCACACTTCCAGGGACAGGAGGCTCATCACTTTGGGGATAGCACTAGTTGGTAGAAAATTACCTTTTCTTACACAATGCTTCTATAACTGAGTTCTGCTTATTTAGAAAACAAGGTAGGACAAGAATTTGAAGATGTGTAGCCCCTGGGCCCCCAATGGGGAGGACATAATTAGAAAACAAGTTGCTGCTACTGCTAGTCTAATATTCTCTATTCTCTCTGTCAAGATGTACAACACCTTTTCTCTGTCAAGATGTACAACACCTAATTACTGTAAAAATCCAGCATATCTACTAGGACACATTTTATGTTCATGTTTATGATAACATGTATAGCCTCCCCAAAGAGCTAAAAAAAATCACATCACCCAGAAAGCCCCCTTTATTGGATCAATTGGGAAAGTAGGGAAGAGTTGCTATTTCTTGCCAACTCTTGCTAGAAAGAGACTCTATTTGATTTCCTAAGGGGAGACAAAGAGGACCAATGCTTGCAAAGCCAATGCATGCTTTAGAAACTCTTCCTTAACCAGCAAACCAGATGGAAACTCTTGTCTCTGAATCAGCGCTCTCTTCAAAAGCCATGCAGGCCAGCCAGTCTCTGAAAGACTCAAGAACTCTTTGCATCCACTAATTTGACGCCCCATGAGTGTTTGTTGTAAACAAGGCTTGGTAATCTTTTCAAAGAATTCTCCTGGCTCCTTAAGAGGGGGCTCTCCATCCCCTCTCCATCTACAGGCCTGACTGCCCACTGCTAATCCCCATCTGGGTTGTCCAGGAGGCCCATGCACTGTGCCAGCCCCAGCTTTGAGAGTCCTTGCCAATCAGGAAGGGTAGTGAGAGGCACTGAGAGGGTTCACGCTGGACCATCAGGTCCTGCCATGAAAATGACCAATGGGGAACTAGGAAGAGCTCCTGGCTGACTTGCAGAACAGAGTAAATACACAAACCAAAACACTCATGGTAGGGAGTTCTGCAGGACATGTAATGATTCAGGCGTGTAGAGTGGATAGCTTCACCCAGTGAAACTTCTTCCCTGGAGAAAAATTCTGCCCTGCAATGCAGTGAATATGGAGGGAACAGGAATGCAAACCCTCCCAGGACTCTGTTCATCTTGGGACTGATTCGGAATCCTTTGGGAGTTGGGAGAGCCCAGTGCACCCAGGGGAGCCCAGGTCTGGAGAGAAAGGGGAAGACAAGGTGACTCCCCCTGGCACTTATCTGCAGACCGCCAATCAGAATACAAGCTAAGCAAGTGGGTGTGGTGGTGCACACCTGTAATCTAGTACTTGGGAGGCTGAGACAGGAGGATCTCGGGTTCAAGGCCAGCCTCAGCAACATAAGGAGACCCTGTTTCAAAATAAAATAGGGCTGGGGATGTAGCTCGGAGGTAGAATGCCTCTGGGTTCAACCACCAGTACCCATATATGTATATATGTATATGTATATGTATATGTATATGTATATATACAAGCTAAGCACATGGAACGAACTTCACTATGACTATAAATTCAAGAGCAAGAACACATCATACTACACCCAGCCAGCAATCAAACCAAACAGAGAGGAGACAAGGGATCCAGAGAACTAATATCTATGGACCATCTGTTCTGTATCAGGCCCAGTCTTACCTGATTTAATCCTCACCATCTGTGGCAAATAATATTTTCCCCATTTTACTAAAGAGGAAGATGAGACTAAAGGAACGTGCCTGAGGTCTTGAAGCTAGTCAATGGGGGACTGGTGATTAAGGCTACAAGTCCAGAGAGCAGTCACTACAGCAGCACACCATTTTGCTCCAAGAGAAATGATATTTTGCTTAGAATGTCAGAAATAAGGACCATTCCTTGGCTTCCTGAGTCAGCAAACCCAGCTCTTCTCCCAGCCTGTTCATCACATCCTGCCAGGTTCCATCTCCCTCCCACTTCCTCACGCGCAAGGACCTGGGCAGGGCCACCAGCAGCCTCCCTAGGTCTCAGCCCAAACCCAGTGCAGGGGCCAGTCTGCAAGAGTAATCGCTGTTAATATACCATTGTTAACCAGTAATTGCTTTCCTTGGGGTTTCACCTTTTCTAAAGCCATGGGCAATTTCTCCCAGCTTCTACCTTCTCGAAGCTTTTTTTTTTTTGTTTAAGTCTTTAAAAGACACGACTTTCCAAAGAAATAATTAAGGCTTTCATGCCCCACACTTTTAACAAATATATTTTGACCTCGGTTCATCCCTTTTGGAAGGCAGCCGTTTGCTGACACCTTAAAGGGATTTTCATTCAATTATCCTCCAGAATCCTCTTTTCTTCTTTCTTTTACTACAAAAGGCTTCCCAATTGCCTCCAAAGGTGAAATTAGGTGCTTGCCCATTCAGCGTCAGGCAGGGTTTTAAATGGGAGGAAATAATGCTTCTTTGAATTTCAGGGCAGCCTTCACAGAAAGAAATTAGAATCTGCCCTGCTAAGAAGCAGCCCCACCATTGGGTTAGCTTTCCATTCTCTCTGTACTCAGGGGGAGGGGCTGAATGCAGAGCTGGAATTCCAGTTCACACAAATACACAAAGACTCTTTTTTAAAAGTTTATTCAAGAGTCAGGAGAAAGCCAGGAAAACCATCCCTCCCCCGCCACTGCTGGTGGACTGCGAGGTGGTGCTGGTTAGTGCCCCTCAGCGCCCCCTTCCTTCCGGGAGGAGAACTGTCCCCAGTGAGGACTGAGGAGTGATGAGCATTACCCAGTTGTGAGCTTTTGCTTTTTAACAAATCAGAACGAATTCAAAAGGAATGATGATTGAAATAGAACAGAATGCACGAGAAAAAGGAAGGAAAAAAAAGAAGAAAAGACATGATTCAGATTAGCCTAACTGGAACTTTTAACCTTTCTTTGAAACCGACAACTTGCCCTAGACATGGCAACTGAGCATAAACAGTCTCACTCTGTTCCTCCTTCCTAAAGCATCTATTCACCACCCCACCATCCAGGACCACCCCACGACACACATACACACACACAGTCAAATCCTAGACACCCGAAAGAACTATCGAGAGCAGAACCTGACCAGTTGGCATCCTCTAGTAATTGGAGCTATTTTAAATGACTTGGATGGGCAGATTAGCATCTGTCCGCTGCCTCCTACGGCATGCCTGAAATACCTGCGTTCCCTGTCAGACTGTAATACTTCATTCCTAAAGAAAAGTGAGGAGTCGGTAATGGTGACAGCATGCCTTTGAGATAATCTGCCAAATTTATTACAAAACTGTGGGATTCACTTGTCTAATTAATCCAGTGTCACCTGGTAGAGGAAAGGGTCTAAATGATTTGCACAGAAAAGAGTAACTTTTGATGGATTGATGCCCTGGGAGACATAAGATAAGGAAGGAGAAAAGAATAGAAACAGCAATAAAAAAAAACAATACAACAAGGGGGTCAGGGGACAAGGGGAAAACTAAAAAATAGAAATGAGCCGCAACAACAGCTTTTCCCTGCTTCTTAATGTTGCCTAAGGCCAGAATGCATCTCATTCTATTAAATCTCCCAAACCTGGTACACTTAATGCTCTAAAGCCCATCTACATAAGATCCTTTTATGTTTTATGAGCATATCTATTCAAATGAGAAATACCCACTGATCTAACGGGGCCTCCCATGAGCTCCTTCCTTTGACAACACAACATCCCTGTCCATACCTCCGAAGTTACATTAATCTTTCATGTTTCCACCTTGCCTAATAACACAGGCTATTCTAAAACGTACCAGATGGTGTGGACCCACCAGGCATTCTCTGCCCCAAAACAAACAAACAACAACAAAAACAAAGAACAAAAATACAGATTCTGTTCAGGATTCAAAGCACTGTCCACGCAGAGCAGAAGACGACTCCTTGGACTCAGGGCCTGCACGCACCCAGCCTCTGGGCTTCCCTTTGGGTGAAAACACAAAGTCTTTCAGCTGTTACCTTACCCGGTTATTCTCAGAAAGTTAAAGAACAGTCATCTGTCCCCACCTGCAGAGGTGCTGACTCAGTAGATCTGGGTGGGGCCTGGAAATCTACATGTGTGGCCACTTCCCAGGTAACACTAGGGATGCTGGATCCTGGAGCCCTATAGGAACCAATGACCTTAATGGTAAGTTTCTTCCCTGGTGATGCATCTTGCACATGGAGTCCGTCAGATTCACCATGAATGTCAGGTCCCAAATTGGGGAACAGACAATCTGCAACCTGTGTTTCTTCCTTTCATTTCTGTCTCTGCCAGCTAGGTAAAAGTTCTTACAAGCTAAGAGGAATGGCCAAAATGATAATAATTATAATCAAAAAGCCAGTCTACAGCACTGGAAAATGACTGAAAGTGAATTTGCAATGTCCATGACATTTTTTTTATAACAAAAACTGGAAACAAGACAAATGTCTCTCAAAGGGTGATTGGTTAAACAAACCCTGGTGTATCCTTACGATGACATACTACTCAGTAATAAAAAACGGGTGAATTATTGCTACATGCGACAACTTGGATGAGTTTCCAAGGCATTGTGCTGAGCGAAAGAAGCATGTCTCAAGAAAGGGTAGAAAGGATACAGTGCATACTTCCCTTTATACAATATTCTCAAAATGACAAGATTATAGTGATGAAGAGATCAATGTTAGAAATTAAAATTGGAGGAGGCTATGACTATAACGAGATCAAAGAAGTTTTTTTGTGTTGATCAGATAGATCTACATCCTTATTATAGTGGTGGTCATACCTATGTGATAAAATTGTGTAGGACGTACACCAAAAAAATTAAGAGTACAGGCTGGGCATGGTGGTACATGCCTATAATCCCAGTACTTGAGAGACTGAGGCAGGAGGATAGCAAGTTTGAGACCGGCAGGCAGTAACTTAACAAGACCCTGTTTCAAAATAAAAATAGATAAATAAAAAGGGGCTGGGGGTGTAGTTCAGTGGTAGAGCACCTCTGGGTTCAATCCCCAGTGCCAAAAAAGAAAAAAAAAAGTGCATATAAAGATTAAAATCTAGTCAGGCATGGTGGCACATGCCTGTAATCCCAATACTTGGGAGGCTGAGACAGGAGGATCACAGGTTCAAGGACAGCCTCAGCAAGCAGTGAGACTCATCAACCTAGCGAGACCCTGTTTCTAAATAAATAAAATTGGGCTGGAGATGTATCTCCAAAGTAGAATGCCTATGGGTTCAATCCCCAGCACCACAAATAATAATAATAATAATAATAATAATAATAATCTGAATAAGATCCGTAGTTAGTATTGTACATCTATTCCCTGGTTCTAATCATTGGTTTATGGTTATGTAAGATAGATAATTCTCATTGGGAAAACTGGGTAAAGGGTGCATGGAAATTCTGCTATTATTGCGCCTTTTCATGTATATCTAAAAATTACTTCACAAGAAAATGTTTCATTTTTTTAAAATCTCCTGGGAAAGGAGGGTTGTGGGATTTATTTGAATGGAATCTAACAAATATAGGAGGCAGCAGTTTGATCTGGAAACATGTAGTGAGCCAGGAGAAGAGGTTCTGGACCTAACTCTATTACTAGCACTGCACTGCGGAGACTGGGGCAAGTCCTTTAACCCCTCTAGACTGCTTCTCATCTGCAGAATCGCAAGGGGGATTAAGCCATGAGATTTTTCTAACGTTTCTCATTCTCAGGGTAAAAGTCTGGGTTTCACAATCCAAGTGTTTTCAATTATGCAAGCCTGATGCATCGGAGTCCGGGTGGGGTAGAATCTGCTGATCCTGCTTCGTTGTGAAGGCTCTGCTGGGTTCTGATATTGACACCCTGCAAGAATTCCCTCCTTGGGTTTTACTGCAATTCCCAGCTGCAGTCAAGAAAGTTGCTCTGATTCTGCGCATGCGGCCTGAAGAGAGCTCCCATTTCACATTCGTCTCTAGGATTCCTGCCACCCAGAAACATGCTGAGCCCTTGGGAAGAGCTCACAAGCGAGGAACTGCCGCACAGGGGAAGGGACAAGCCAGGCCTTAGCAGTCAGACAAAGGACTCAAGAAAATGCAAAGAGGGGCAACGTGGCTCATGGAGGAGATGCCAGATCTGCAAGCGCTGGCCATGCAGGCAGACGCCACTGCTGTCCTAACAGAAGCAACTGCTCAGGACCACACAAGGAGTGCTGTTGGCCACTACTGGCCAAAGCTCGCATCGCTAGGAAGAAATGACAGCAAAGATGTCTAGCAGAGATTTTTAATACCTTAATTAACAAGAAGAGCCATGTGTGCTTTTATTAGAGTACTTTCAGTCAGAAAAAAACAGACAATCCTACCCAAATTGGCCTTGAAAAAATATAAGGACAGTTGGGCGCAGTGTTATACACCTGTAATCCCAGCTTCTGGGAGGCTGAGGCAGGAGAATCATAAGTTCAAGGTCAGCCTGGCAATTTAGTGAGACCCTGTCTCAAAATTAAAACAAATTTTTGAAAGGGCTGGGGATGTAGCTCACTGATAGCTTGCCTAGCATGTGGAGGCCCTGGGGTCCATGCCCAGTGCCAACCACACACACACAGACACACACGCACACACACACACACACATGTCACTATATAGATAGACATAGATATAGAGAGCTATTACAGTGTATATATATATATATATATAATGCATATATATCATATACAGTATATATATATATATGATGCATATATACATACATTTATAGATTCAGTTAACTAGAAATCAGTAAAGCCATTTCCCATGTTAGTGGCTTTAGAACTATACTAATATGGTTGGCTCTAGCCACCTGCGGCTATTGAATATTGGAAATGTAGCTAGTAAGATTTGATATATCCTTTAAGTATATGATACTCACTAGATTTCAGAGAATTTGTACACAAAAAAGTGAATGTAAAATACCTCGATAATTTTATATTAATTAGAGTTGCAATTATCATATTTTGAATAATTAGATTAAATAAAATGTATCATCCCAGTACTTGGGAGGCTGAGACAGGAGGATTGCAAGTTCAAGGCCAGCCTGGGCAACTTAGCCCTATTTCAAAATAAAAAAAATGAAAAGGGCCGGGGAGTAGCTTAGTGGTAGAATACCCTTGGGTTCAAAAAATTGAAAAATAAAATGTATCATTTAAATTAATTTCTTTTTTGTCATTTATTTTTTAACACAGGCGACAAGAAAACTTTACATTACTTATGTGGTGCACATTATATCTCTACTTTCCTGCTTTAGAGCAACTGTGCTTCGGGAAATATTCAGCAATGTCTGGAGACATCTTTGATGGTCATGACTGGGTGTGAGTTGTTACTTACTATCTTATGGGGCAGAGCCCAGCGATGTTTCTGAATGTCCCAGAATGCAAAGGACAGCTCCCACCACACAAAGGATTTATCCAGCCTTCCAGAAGGCCCGATGCCATCTCCTCTGCTGTGGACAGTACCGGCTTCCTTCTAAGACTGGTTTCTCTTGGGCAGGGGGAAGATGATCAGTTGCCTGTTGCTATTTTCCTTGATTTTTCTCAGAAGGAGAAAGTCTAGCTTCCTTTTCCCCTCTCTCAAGACCAAATAAGAATTTTCTCCCCTCGACTGGATCAGAATTTCAGGGATTTCTTTCTGCAATCAGATAAAGTACTATATTCACTAAAAAATTACGTAATAGAAGTTATATAGTCCTGTTATTATTCTCTGAAATAGATCTGGTATGCAATGTCCTCGTTACACAGAGTGATGGCTACTCACAAGAAACATGCCGATCCTGTGTAGTTACTTCAACATACTGCTTTATGTGAGTCTTAATATTTCCTATTATTAAATAAAGATGCATTGTTCTCCAACACCAGGCTGCAAAACAGAGTGTTCTCATTAGCTAATATTTGAACAATTTGGTTTTATTCTCCCCAAACCTAGTATTCAAATATCTGTTTTCTTGGTTAGGGGCCAAACAATTTTTCTTGCTATCATTTATTCTTCAGATGAAATTCAATAAACCACACATGGCATTTTTAATTAAATTGATTTTCAGAAAATGCAATAGAAGGGATGTGGAGAACAGGAAGGAAGATGAACTACAGGGTTTAAACAGAGAGAGAAGGTCTCCATTTTTAACCAAATCGATATCCAATCACCTTAGTGCCTAGAAAAGTACATCCAAACAAATAAGGAAACTAATGTGAAGTTTATTTTATGGAGGGGTGAAGAGTGTGTGTGTGTGTGTGTGTGTGTGTGTGTGTACACATGCATGCACGCACAGAAGAGGACCCAAGATTTTGGAAACAGAAAAGTACACTCCTTGTCTGGCCATACACCAAATTAAAGCATCTCAGGTCATTCATCCCGGTACTTCTGCTCACTCATTTTAAAGACATTCACTTCAGTTCACTTTTTTCTTATCTGCCCTTATCTCCTGCCTGTTTCTTTAGAGTCTTATCATTGCAAACATACTAACTGAGCTACAGAGACAAGACTCTAGACCTCAGTTCCACCCCCAGCTCTCTCCTCCATCCCCACACCCCTTAAAGATGACCTTGGCCCATATTTAAAATAAGTCTGATCATCAACCTGGCTCTTATTAACTATATAACTGGAAAATTGCCTTTGGTGAAGTGGAGAGCCCACCACCTCCCTTTCCAGCTGTTCCGTCCACTTCCCTGCAGTTAGCACTGAATCTACTAACCCCTGAACTCAAACAGAGCTATCATTTTTATTAGGGTGATGCTAGCTGCTGTAACAAAGAACTCCCCCCCCCACACACACACACACACACACCGCCACCACCAACTGCAATGGCTTCGCAGTGAAGCCGTAGCCCTCACTCACTGAGCTGCCCCATGTCTGCTCTGGTCAGGCAGAGGAGTGAGGTCTATGGAGTTGCCACCATCTCTTGGTGTCACCTACCAGCAGAGGGGGAAGGAGGCACACAGGGCTGCTTAGCTACCTCCGCCTAGGTGCCACCAACATCATTTCCATTCATAGGTAAAAACAAGTAACATCCCTGCCTGGGAGCTGCTTCCCAGGGAGCATTCTGTACCATGGGAGAGCCCAGAAACTGGGGGAGATAGTTGTCTTTCTCTGCCACCGATGTCAAAGCAGCATTATGGGTCCCACCTAAGGACAAAGAGTACAGATCTAAAACGTATAGTCAGTTTTTCTAAAAGCCTGGTGCCCACTCTTGAAACTTCACATTTGTCCCTTGCAACAGGATTCAGATGGTATGCTGTCCAAAGATGTTAACTGTCGTTTTAGAAGGTGATAGGAGTTAAAAGAATGGACTTTGAGTTCTTAAAAGCTGGTTATAAATGCCAACTCCACTCCTGCTAAGTGACCTTGAGCAGATTGCTTAACCTCTCAGCCGGGCTCCTCATCTCTAAGCAGAGCATATTAATATCTATTTATTCAAATGATTAGATTATTAAATGAAGCCATGCATTCAAAGTGCTTAGCAAGTGTCCAGCCTATACAATGTTCAGTAAACAATAGAGATAGCTAGTAAAGATTCTGGCAATTTTAGGATCTACTGATTAAGGAAACTGAGTCATTAGAACCCTTTTAAACCCTAGTTCAACCAAATAATAGTGAACCCAGTATCCCTAAAGATCCATGGAAAAAATAAGATTATAACAATACTCAAGTTAGAACCAGTTGGTAATTTAAAAGAGAAAACTGTCCCTTTTGAAACACGCATTTTAAATATCCTGTCTTTCTTTTAGTTCTACAAACCTCAGACAGAGCAAACCTCAAGTTATGAACAACACGTATTGTTTGGCTTGGTTTACTTTGACATTATTCCTTTGTCGTGTGTGTCTTTGGGGGTATGTGTTAGTCAGCTTTCTAACACTATGATGAGTACCTGAGATAATCAACTCATAAACAGAAAAGGCTGAATCGGGCTCACAGTTTCGGAGGTTTCAGTCCATCGACTGTGGGCTCCATCGCCTTTGGGCCTGTGAGGAGGCAGCTCATCATGGTGGGAGCAGGTGTTGGTGCAAAACTGCTCACCTCATGGCCAGGGAGCAAAAGAGAGGAAAAGGAAGGGACTGAGGTCCCATTAAACCCTTCAAGGGCACATTCCCAAGGACTGGAAGACCCCCCCCAACCCAGGTCCCACCTTTTAAAGGCTCCACCACCTTCTATAGCACCATGGGCTGGGGACCAAGCCTTCAATATCGGGGCCTTTGGGGGACATCCAAGATCGAAACTAAAGCAGTGTGTAAATTACTGTACTGCCTTCTTCTTTTTTTTTTTTTTTTTTTGCAATACTAGGGATTGAACCCAGGGGCATTCTACCTCTGAGCTACACCCCCAGTCCTATTTTTTACTCTTTATTTTGAAACAGGATCTCGCTAAGTTGCGGAGGGCCTCACTAAGTAGCTGAGGCTGGCCGCAAACCCAGATCCTCCTGTCTCAGCCTCCCAAGTACTGGGATTACAAGCGTGCGCCACCACACCCAGCCAATTACTGTCTTCTTATGCTGAGTTGTACAAGCACATTTGTAATGTATCCAGAAATCATTAATGCATGAAGTTTTTTGTTTTCTTTTGTTTTGTGGCACTGGGGATTGAACTCAAGGGCATTTTACCTCGGAGCTACACCCCCAGTCCTATTTTATTTTATTTGGAAACAGGGTCTTTTTAGGTTGATGAGAGACTCACTATTTGCTGAGACTGTCCTCGAACCTGCAATCCTCCTGTCTCAGCTTCCCACGTACTGGGATTACAAGTATGCACCACCACGCCTAGTTCATGAAGTTTTTAAATACACTTAAAACCTAAAGAAACAATAATAGATGATGGGCTGGATTTGCATCCTTTAGTGTTCAGGGAGATTCCATAATTCCCAGACATTCTCAGCCTGACTGAATGCAGCACTGTTGCCTCTCTTGGAGACAAATGCCAAACAGGGGGTTCCAATATAATGCGTAGAACAGATCTATGGCCATTTATTAGTTTTAACCTTCCTTTGCAATCTTTTTCCACAATGATAATAATTTTTAGTGATATTATTTTAGGCTCCTATCACACACACAAAAAATAGCAACTTACCAAGAATAACTTTTTTAACATTACAGAGAAGAAATAAAGTAAAACAGAAGGTGGAATAAAAAGAAAGAGTATGAAGTATAAAATAACTTGTCCCTCATCTCCACATCATTCCTCTCCCCGTGGTTAAGCCACTTAATGTGGCCACTGGTGGATTCTGTACCTGAACAGTCCCTCTCCGAATCTCAGAGATCAGAAGAGAGAAGGACAGAAATGGGCAGGTGGGGGCAGAGGCTGCAGCCAGGCCCTGCTGCAGAGAGTCCCCAAGTGAGGGGAAGACAGGTAGCAAGTTGTTAGAAAGATGGCCCTGAACCAGCAGCACCAGCTCAGGAGATAAGTTTCAAAGATCTTAAAGCCCAGAGCTGGTGGAAACTGAGACAGGATATCATTGGGGTGAGGAGCAGGGCTAAAGGGTCCTGGGTGACTGCTGTAACTCGCTCCAGATTCCCCACAGCTGGCCTGGCTGGGCTATAAGCTGCATAGCAAGTTGGTGCACTGGGAAGCTTCAAGGGGCAAGAAGATGTCTGTCTCTTCAAGATTTTCTGTAATATAAACAGACAATCATGCTTCATACCCTCTTTCTCCATGTGTCCACTGAGCACCAGATTCTTGCAAAGTTTTGTCCCAATCCCTGGAGATAGCGAGCTTAAAGGAGCAAACGGATACAGGATAATGAGCCACAGGCCCAGCGCAGCCTGGGAGCACAGAGGAGACACATCTAAACATGGCCAGCAAAGGCCAAGCTGATCGACTGTGGTCCACACCTGAAGGTCACGTAAGTGGTGAC
This sequence comes from Glis glis, assembly GCA_004027185.1. Taxonomy (NCBI): domain Eukaryota; kingdom Metazoa; phylum Chordata; class Mammalia; order Rodentia; family Gliridae; genus Glis; species Glis glis. Next base: position 16,797 of record PVJS01017346.1, read on the forward strand.
AGAGGTCAAGTGTTTGTCGCCTGCCAGACACTCTGCTAAGCCCGGTACCGGCTTTATCTTAACTTGTGCCTGCTCGGGTCTGTAGTGACCCGTGAGTGGGTGTCCTCTGTTCCCCTGTTCCATTCATTGATTTACTCGTTCATTCTTTTCTCCATCAACAGTTCCTGACTTCCTACTCTGAGTACTTAGCCCTATGCTGGGCGTTTTTCCACAGATAATTTGCCTTCAGATAAATCATTTCTGGATCAAGCATCAGAATTTTTTCCTTATTCTTTAAAAAAAAATGTATGTGTTGCCCAAAAGCCGAGTAACAGAGAAAACAAAATTTTAAAAAATATATTTGTTTCTGGATACAGAATGGGAACACAGAAAAATGAAGTCAATCCATCAGGAAAACAAGCTTCTGAGTATATTTTTCTCATCACTGCACACATATAACTGTTTTTGCTTCTTCCATGTCACATGACATAATAAACACCTCTCCGTGTTCGAAAAGAGGAGCCTGAGCTGGTTTCCCCAGTTCTCCAGACCTCAGAAGCAAGTGGCTAACTAGCGAGCAGCTCAGAGCAATTAGCAATGTCTTTATAACAAACCGCACACAACATTTCTTATTGCTCCTGATTTGGGCGGTGTGGGGCTGGGCTCAGCTAAGCTGTTCTTTTGAGGCCTCGCCTGGGGTCATTCATGTCTGCAGTCATCAAGCAGCTGAGCTGGCAGACACGCTCTCGCTCAGCCGGACTCGCCTGCCTGACTGGTGATTCTCTGTTTCCTGGGCTTCTCTCTTTGCACAGTCTCAAGGTTTTCAAAGAGCAAGTCCCAGACACGGGGGCTTATCAAGCTTCTGCTTGTATCGTGTTTACTAATGTCCAACTGACTGAGGCAAGTGATTTAGCCAAGCCCAGAGCATTGTGGGAGGAAGCTACAGGAGGGCTTTGGATACACAGAGGTGTGGTGCCCGGGGGCTATTACTGTAACACTGTCCTAGCTCTCTTCTCTGATCTGATATTAGATGCTGCTGATATTAGATGCTCCCCGTCCACCTGTCTCCGTCCCTCACAGGGGAACCAAGCTCAGTCAAGGTCACCTTTGCTGATAGCCAAAGTCTCCAAACCCAGCCCAGCTCCTGAGATCAAGATGAGGCCTGAGTCCCTTCACAACCCGCCTGAGCAGTCTCGGGAGGCAGAGACGTAGGACTGAGGCCATCCAAGCACCTGCCACCCAGACGCCAGGAAATGAAAGAAACAGTGCTGTTGAAGGCAGACTCACGGGGGCTTAGCAGATATTTGGAAGGAACGAAAGAACCTTGAGGTCTCTCTAGAGGGGTCATAAGTATCAAACATGTTCATATCTCAATAATACCCTACAGAGTGGCTCCCCAAAATGTCTCCCCTCCAACCCAGCTGCATAAACACACTTCGCAATTCTGCAGAAGAGCAGAGGACCTTGGTGTCGTATGCACCTAGGAAGGTTACTTTTCCCACCACTTATTTGTCTGACGAGTAAACTGAGGCCCGAGGTGGTTAAATGACCAAGAGAAGAATGAATGCAAAACCACCATGAGAGGGGTGTAGCAAAGGGACGATGAACATAGAATCTTAATTTGGCCCACATATTGAAGACTTGCCATCCCTGAACAGTGTGCTAGCTGTGGGTTTTATTTCCAGATCTGATTAAATCAGAGTGATTTCTTTTGTTGTTATTTAATTCAAGGATTAGAAAAGAGGTGAAAATTGGAAGGACCTTATTTAAAATAAGTTTTATTCCTAGAACTCATTTGACCGTAAATTTTCACTTAAAAGAGTCGCAGACAAATCACAAAACGCCATTGACCACAATCAATTTTCCATTTACATTCATTTCTTTTAAAATAGACTTTATTTTAACAGCAGTTTTAGGTTCAGAGCAAATACACTGGACTTTTTCAGAAATAACTTTTTTATTAAAGCTGAAAAATATGACCACTCCGTCGCCATTGTAATAAGAAATGCCAAGATACCGAGCTCAAAGCCGTTCGTATTAAATTCTATATTATTTTCCTGAGAAATTATGGGTAGATACATTTGCAAAACCTAGGACTTGTAGTCACTGGTCTAATTCACTGAAGAAAGTGAAATTTGCCCTTCCTGCTCAGAGCCTAATAAAGACGAGATGCGTCCAAGGCAGGGTGTCTCTCCTCCTCCGAGCTTTTGACAGGAGGACCAGAGAGTTGCCTGCCGCAGGGGACTGCCCCGTGTACTGCAGGAGACTCAACAGCAACCCCAGTCTTTGCCCACTAGATGCCAGCAACACCCCCACACCTACCGTCCTCCTGCACCCCAATAATAACAACAAAATATGTCCAGACATTGCCAAGTGTCTCTTGAGAGGGGAATAAAAGTTATCCCCCGTGGAAAACCACTGATCTAAGGAAATCAAGGTTAATCAGAGTTAAAATCTACTTAACATGCCCTACCTTTGCTTACATAATGTTGTAGAAATAGAGCTACATCTACTTATGACGTCTACATGCCAGTTAAGTATTGGCCATTATCTCTTTTGATCCTCACGTTAATTTTCTTTCTTTTTATTTTTTTTTTGTTTTGTTTTTTTGCAGTACCGGGGATCCCGGCCCTGCAAAACTACTCTAAGATTTTTATCCTTTATTTTGAAACTGGGTCTCACGAAGTTGTGGAAGGCCTCACTAAGTAGCTGAGGCTGGCCGCGAACCCAGATCCTCTGGTCTCCGCCTCCCAAGTACTGGGATTACAAGCATGTGCCACCGCACCAGGCCTCACGTTAATTTTCTAACTTAGGTGATATATTATTGTTAAGGTTTCTGATGAGGAATCAAAACTGGATGTGAGAAGGGAGGAATATTATAGACCTATGGAAAGTGATCGAAGTTAGGCAAAGGGTTGATCTATCAGACCCCTATGGGGAACGATGCAAACGTTACATACATAACACTGATATTTTGTTCAAGGTTTGTCTATTTAACATCAAGTTCACGTATATTCTTCAATGGTCAACATAACATTCTTCATTTACTTTATAAAGACTAAGGTCCAACAATGTCAATCACTGCTTGGTTTTTAGCAAATAAGAATTAAATCCAAACCCATTTATTAGCATAAAATGTGTAGAGTCCTTAAATTATTAGTTTTGATGTATTTCTACCCCAAACTCAAACAGACTCTTGGGGGCTCTATGCATTTAGCAAGCTTGCTCCTTCAAAGAAAAGAATAGAGGGACTCAAATTGGACTTTGCGCATGGCAGCTATTGCACTAGAAATAGCCTGCATCGTCTTCACCTAATGATTTTAGCACCGCTGTGAGGAGAACTTTTACTATCCTCAGTTTTCTACAGTGACAACCAGGGATCAGAGAGCTACAGTCACAGCTCTGCAGCAGCAGAACTTAGATTTGAACTCAGCTCTGTGCAATGACCAAACAGATGCTCTTTGTATTTTAGCCCTTTTCCCAGGATTCTGCACCATACCCATCAATAAATTGGACAGATTAAGGGGGGAAACGCATTACATCAAAATAAGAGGAAAATTTTAGTTTCCATGTAATGTTTGGGAAGAATACTTTCTAAGTAGCACTAGATAGAGGTAGACTTGTGTGCTAAGGATATCTTATAGGTGATATTTGGGGTAGGAATAAAATGGGCTGAGTGAGCAAAATTTAAGAACATAACTCAATCAGCAAGAAGAATATGTCTTCATGAAGAAGCAGGGATTGTAGAGGAAGCAAGGGGGAGGGACTCAGTTTGGGAAGTAGCTTGTGCCAATCCATCTGATCTGCAGATAAAAAGGGATCACACTGAGCTTGCTTGCTCAAGAATGAGCGAGGCATGGTTTCCTTGTGGCCAAGGTAAGTCAACCAGGTGCCCATGTTTCCATGACAACCCCACATACACAGCCCATTGCTGCATGGAAGGAAATTTTAGAGGAAAGCAGAGAAGCAAGCTGATTCCCTCTGACAGAGGTCTAATATCTAGGATATACAAAGAACTTAAAAGGCTTTACACTAAGGAAACAAATAATCTGATCAAGAAGTGGGCAACTGAAATGAATAGACACTTCACGAAAGAAGAGATACAGATGGCCAATAGATACATGAAAAAATGTTCAACATCATTAGCAATCAGGGAGATGCAAATCAAAACTACTCTAAGATTTCATCTAACCCCAATTAGAATGCCAACCATTAAGAAGTCAAACAACAACAAATGTTGGTGAGGATATGGGGAAATCAGGACTCTTCTACACTGTTGGTGGGATTGCAAACTAGTTCAACCGCTATGGAGATCAGTGTGGAGATTCCTCAGAAAACTGGGAATGGACCCACCATATGATCCGGCTATACCACTACTGGGTATCATACCAAAGGGATTGAAACCAGAAAACTACAGTGATATATGCATACCCATGTTCATAGCAGCACAATTTACAGTGATTCCAATTGTATTTTAACTCAAACATTTGGACTGGAAGACAGAATGCACACCATGGTCAAGTTACTCTTTCCAAATCCATGACCACCCTCCATTTGTCACCTGGGATTTAAGTCATCACAGGACATTTGGGTTCCCTTGACAAGCTAATGCCAGGAGCCTACTGCGTCTGGCCTGGATGTTCAGCGGCATTGCCTGAGGGTTCTTCAATTTCAAGATCAGTATTCAACGACTCAAGGAGTGAAGGCCGAAGGGCAAAGCCCAGCCCCACCCAGCAGGCTGAGGTCTCGCTCTAAACCCAGGTTGTATGATGCAGAATCACTGCGCTGCTGGAGACAAGAGAGTCTAAGGTGCCCTGCAGGGGTGGGGCCGAGCCAGGGCCACGCAGACCCTGTCCTCTGGAGACAGGAGGGTGGCAGGAATGTGAGGAGTGGCCACACCAAGGGCTGCCAAAGGGTCTTTCTTTCTCTCTCTCTCTCTCTCTCTCTCTCTTTCTTTCTTTCATTCTTTCTTTCTTTCTTGATACTGGGATACTGGGAATTGAACTCAAGGACTCAAGGGTGTTCTACTGAACTATACCCCTAGCCTTCTATTTTTTTTCTTTTTAGTGGTACTGGGGATTGAACCCAGGGCCCTTCTACCTCACACCAGCCCTATTTTATTCTTTTTTATTTTGAAACAGGGTCTCACTAAAGTTGCTGAGGGTCTCTCTAAGTTGTTGATGCTGGCTGTAAACCAGCTATCCTCCTGTCTCAGCCTCCCAAGTACTGGGATTATAGGTGTGCACCATCACACCTGGCTCCCAGCCCTCTTTTAAAATTTTTATTTTGAAGCCGGGCGTGGTGGCACACGCTTGTAATCCCAGTACTTGGGAGGCTGAGACAGGAGGATCGGGTTCGCAGCCAGCCTCAGCTACTTAGTGAGGCCCTCCGCAACTTAGTGAGACCCTGTTTCAAAATAAAGAATAAAAAATAGGGCTGGGGGTGTAGCTCCGAGGTAGAATGCCCCTGGGTTCAATCCCCAGTACCACACACACACAAAAAAAAAAAATTTATTTTGAGACAGGGTCTTGCTTGATTGCCTCCCACCTGCCACCAGCCTCCGGAGCAGCTGGGGTGATAGGCGTGCCTGCCAACCCCAACCTGATGATGATTCAAATGTTTTTGCCACACTCCTCATGGTGAACCTGTGTCAGCAGCTCTACCAGCTCCACCCACCTGCCGGCTCCTCCCAGGTCAGCAGACAGGCACCGCCCCCAGGGGAGCATGATTTTAATCACAGATCTAGCGGAGAAAATGTCATCTTTCCTCTCAAACTGAAATAGATATATTAAGGAGAACACCATACTCACAAGAATATTTCTTAATTAGAAATTTTTTAAAAAGAATGTGAATAGTGTCATACTGCTTCTGAACCACATCAAAGACTCGCTCAGACACTGGGGTGAGGGAGGTATGGGCCAGAGGATGGCCAGGTGTTCACTTGTTTGGGGTGTTCAGAGTACTTCTGGGGGAACTCAAGAACCCCCAGAGTGAGTCTGCACTTCTGGGTCCTCACTGGTCTGAGGTGCCACCCCAGTGCGCAGGGCTGGGAGGCACTGCCGGGGCTGGACACTGAGGCCGTCTCATCTTCTCTTTTCCTGATTTGTGGATGACAGTCCCACCAGATCAGCAAAGTCCAGCAAAAAGTTACAGATCCAAACCCAGAGAGAAGCTTCTCCAACTCCTCCTGGCCCTTGGGCCGGCACCCCTTAGCCAGTCTGAAATCTAAAGCCTCAAAAGGAGTCAAGACTGCAAAGCAGAATGTGCAAATCGCAATTTTAGACTCTTTTATTTCTTCCCAGAAGTGAGTGCTGGGAACAGTAGATTCCAAACACAGCTGCCTTCTTCCCCAGGGAGGCGCTCCCCCGGCTCGCCAGCAAGAGGTCTTCACGCTGCTTCAAGTCTGTGAGAGTTGCCTTTTTTTTTTTTTTTTTTGCTTTTGCTTTTGAGGCAAGAGGGAGAATTTTAGAGAGGACAATTATGAAGTTCTTCTTTTTTTCTAACTTTTTTTTTTTTACCGGGAACTGAACCCTAGGGCATTCTACCACCAAGCTACACCCCAACCCTTTTGACTTTTTGTTTTGAAACAAGGTCTCACTAGGTTACTGAGAATCTCACTAGGCTGCTGAGGCTGACCTTGAACCTGTGATATTCCTGTCTCAGCCTCCCAAGTACTGGAATTCCAGGCTTGCACCACCACTCCCAGCCTAAACTTTTGATTTGAAAAGAGATATAGGTGTTATTCTTGTTTGGAATCTAACATACACACACACACACACACACACACACACACACACACACACACGTTTATTATTATATTATTTATTCGCAATTTGGAATTATATATGTTTATTTTACATATCATATACACACATATTCCTAAAAGTCCCTCTGGCCCAAAATAGGAAAAAGAGGCAGACAGACCAGCTTTGGGGAGAGGACACTTCTCTGGCAAGGACTGAATTGTCTGGGTAACACTGTCTAGATTCCAGCATGGAAGTGTGCACGCAGGGCCAGCAGGAGATCTGGGAACTATTACCTGCTAGAGCAGCCCTCCCTGCCTTTCAGTTCTGCCGGCAGCTGCAAGGGAGAACCCTGGAGGCTGAACGCAAGGTGCCATTGCGGACAGAAGGCAGCCTCTGACAGGAGTTGTGCACAGCTGGCCCCCTCTGCGACCCCGACCCCGGCCAGCCAAGGGCAGGCGTTTCAAGGGGAAGGAGGGAAACAGCTCCTAAAGCTACAAAAAGGAAATGCCCTCTTAACCTGAAGGTGTTTCTAATTACAGCAGCTAATTACCAAACCTCCACTGCATTTAATTGCCACAAACAGAATCACAAAAGAACAATTAACAAGCAAAAGCTTCTAACAATTGAGCCTAGAAAAAAAGAAGAGAAAGGAAGAAGGAAGAGAAGGGAGGGAGGGAAGGAAGGAAGGGAGGGAGGGAGGGAGGGAGGAAGGAAGGAAGGAAGGAAGGAAGGAAGGAAGGAAGGAAGGATCATTCCGCAGTTTGTTGTGAGGATGTATATTGTTATTTCAAATAGGTTTTATGCTTCTCAGTTGTCCTGCAAGAATTCACTTGTGAAATCTCAGGGCACTGACTGACTCTGAGCTCAAATAAGTTAAAGCAGATAGCTAGGCAATAAACAACTGAGAACAGTTTGGGGGTTGTTTGTTTGTTTGTTTGTTTTGTGTGTGTGTCTTACTGGGTATTCAACCTGGGGGCATTCTACCTCTGAGCTACACCCCCCAGCCCTATTTTTTTTTTCTGAAACAGGGTCTCCCTAGGTTGATGAGAGTCTCATTATTTGCTGAGGCTGTCCTCAAACCTGCAATCCTCCTGTCTCAGCCTCCCAAGTACTGGGATTACAGGCATGCGCCACCCTGTCTGTCAAGAACAGTTATTTTTGTTTTGTGCACCTGAATCTCTCAAGCTTCTTCAGCGCATACTGACCTCCAGTTGGCTAGTGATATCTATTTTTCCAGTTTTGTTAACATCCTTAGAGTTCCCTTGCAAAAATTGTGATTTTGAGCTGGGCGTGGTGGCACACACTTGTAATCCCAGTACTTGGGAGGCTGAGACAGGAGGATTCAGGTTTGCGGGCAGCCTCAGCTACTTAGTGCCCTCCTCCGCGACTTAGTGAGACCCTGTTTCAAAATAAAGAATGAAAAATAGGGCTGGAGGTGTAGCTTGGTGGTAGAATGCCCTGGGTTCCATCCCTAATACCACAAAAAAAAAAAAATGTGATTTTGGCAAATGCTTAGAGACCAGTGTATTGAACTCGAGGCAAAAGTTTGGCTTATCTCTAAAATGGAAGAATCGTAATTCCTGAAGTCAAGTGCATTCATATTACACAATTTACAAAAAAAATCCCTCTGCCTACTGTCATGGGTTTAATTGAAGTTCTAACCCCCAATGTTTCAGAATATGACCTTATTTGGAAATAGAGTCATTACAATTATTATTAGTTAAGATAATTGTCGTACTGAATGGGGAAAGGGCGATCCAATATGATCAGTGTCTTTATAAAAATAGGACATTTAGACATACAGAGAACATCAAGGGAGAGGAAGGCAGAGATCAAGAGATGTACTACAAACAAAGGAGTGCTAGTGAACTAGCAGATGCTAAGAGAGAGGCACAGGTTCCTCTTCATGGTTCTCCAAGGAACCAACCCTGGCGACATACCTCCATCTTGGACTTCTAGCCTCCAAAACCACGGGACAAGAAATGTGTGGTGTTCTGTTACAGCAGCCCAGCGAACAAAGACACCCACTGATTCCACCTCCTGACACCCTTCCCTTCGGACACCTTCCCTGTGTCCTCATTGTTCAGTCATTCATCCTCACCTACCTGGACCATTACAACAGCTGCTCTGCCCACTGCCAAACTTTCCCCTCGGAAAACTTCCACTGTGAGCTTTTTTGTTTGTTTTGTCTCGATGGTACTGAGGATTGAGCCCAGGGGCAGTCTGTCTCCAAGCTTACCTCTCATCCTGAAGTCCAAGAGGACTTAGCTGCTCATAGCCACTGTACACATAGGCAGAGCATCCAAGGAATGGATCCGCAAGGTGAAGATGAATAGGAACACAGCTCATGGCACAATGCAAGGGGAGAGGTGGCTCCACCCCAAGTCCTAGCAGCCCTGACTGCACCTGGACCACAGCAGAGAGGGTGGGAGAAGGTAACATGGAAAACTGATGATCTGAATCTCGCTAGCAGCAGCTCCACATCCAGATGCCTGCGAGCCAGCCCCCCGAGTTCCTGCCTGCATACCTGTGGCCGGTGTTGGGTAGACTCCGGGTAAGGCAATTTGCTCACTGGAATCCTGTGTATTTTGCGGGCAGAGACAGTGTCACAGTTAGACCTAAACTTCACTGTGAAAATATTCATGTGGGGAAAGCTAAAGGGTGAAAGGGTGATGGGGGGTCTTAAATGAGCTCTAAAGACAAGCAATAGTTGCTTGGCTCCAGCCTCTGAGCAAACCTCTCAGGACTGTGAGTTAAACACTAGTGAGATTTCTTTTCACACGTCTGGCTGTAGTTTTCCATGAACTGGATGATCTTTTTTTAAGGAAAACACATTTTTTTCTGTGGCTTACCCAGTTCAAGAAAATCAAGGAATTAAGACAAATTTGGGTGAACTGGGGAGATGGGGCCAACAGCCTGCATCATTATGCATAGTTGCAGTTCAACATTTATCAAGAATCTACTATGTTCCAGGCACCACACAACACAACGTATTCTCTGACCAGCATCTTAGGCCCCCTCTGTTCTCAGGTGCCATTCAGGGTTTTGCCACCATTCCACTAACATAATTCAGATTCCCCACCTGTCTTCTAGCTATTAGATACCAGAAGGCAATAGTACAGTGGCTGAGTATGCAGAGCCAGGCTACCTGGGATCAGTCATGGTTTTACTACCTCTGTGTGGCTCAGTTTCCTCATCTGTAATGGATGACAACAGTACCTATCTCGTAAGGTTCCCATGTGTTATGGTTATAGAATGTCCCCTGAAAGAGTTCGTGCATTGATGTTCAGAGTTGATATAATTAAATTGTGAGGGTTCTAATATCATCAGTGGACAAATCCAGTGTAATGGATTTACTAGGTGGCAACCTAGGAAGGTGGGGTGTGGCTGGAGGAGGTGGTTCCCTGAGGATATGGCCTTGGGGACTGTGTTTGTGTCCTTGCATCCCCTTGCTTGCTGTCTCTTGCTTCCAGCTTCTGTGATATGATAACCCCTCTCCCTTTCTCTCATTCTCTCTGTCTCTGTCTCCCACCACCATGCCCTGAGCACCGCCATATAATGTGGCCTGACTATGGATTGAACCCCTGAAACTTCCAGAACTGTGAGCAAATAAACCTTCCTTCTTCTATGTTGTGGTGGTTGGTTGTTTTGGATTACAGCAGTAAGAATACTGACCGAAACAACATGCATGTGAGTGAGTTATCCTGCGTGAATTGCTTAGGCCACACCAGCACACTGGAAGCTTCAGCAAGCTCCACCTCTTACTCAAGGAACCTCGACTCCCAGTCTCACATTCTCCTTTGCCAGCTTTCCTTAGTCAAAGGAATTTCCACCTCATACAAAATGATTTTTTCAGTCCCTCACCCACCAAGAGGAGCCCTGATCCTAGTTAAACAGCTCTAGCTACCAATGATCACAATATTGCTTCACTAGCCATAACTTTTAGTAATTTATTGGATCCACTTAAAGTGTTTTTAATTACAAACGCTCTAGTTCAGTTAGAAACTAAATTAAATGCAAGCGAATAATTATATTTTCTCCATGCATTATGTTCAGAAATAAACTGGAGTGGCTTGCTGCATATTTATTGTCAAAGGGCCCCTCGACCCAGAAGATTCTGTAAGAAAGGAACTTCCCAGTATTTGCTGAAGATGTCAGCCAGCAGTGAAACAAGACGAGGGGGGCTGGGCAGAGTGGATTGGTTACCATCAATCTCGTGGCGGTGACCAGCATTTATCTCTCCAGTTGAGATTTACATTCAGGGAACACTCATTTATTCTGGTATCCAGCTTTACCTGACAAGCAAACTCCTACACACACACACACGCGCGCGCGCACACACACACACACACACACACACACACACACACACGCCTCTCAACACCTTGACTGCCTCCCATAGCAGTTCAACTAAGGAAACTAAAAAAAGAAAGGAGATGGTGTAAATTGGGTTTATGGGCCTCTGGGTCTGAGTCCGTGTGTACTGGATACAATTGCCAGGTAGAGGATATTGGATTTTTGTGGCTGGGCGACGATTTATAAGGAACAGGAAAATTCTTTCTATGACAAAGTTGTTAAGGTTATGAGATCGTGTATGAGACAGGACTTTGAGATAAAAAGAGTCCCATATAAATGGATTGCTTAAAAATGGGAGGACAGTCAGTAGGTAAGTTTTCCAATTAATAAGCTCATTGTGTATGTAGTTTTTAAGTTTGTAGTAGAATATTGGTGGAATTGTTTGACTTATTCTCACTTTTCATTACTTTTAAGTAAATATTGGGCCTGAACACAGGAGATCTGGAAGGAATACCATGTACATATGGTGTTTGAACTCCATTTGATACACTAGAAAATTGGAACTTCAGAAATTTGTAACCAAGGGCACATGACTTCAAAGCCACAGAGCCAGCCGCAAACCAGAGCCGACTGTTCCCTGAGGCTGGCAGAACATTCTAGAAAAAGTCTTGTCAGGACTGGGCCTGGGTACCTGTATCCTTTACATTGACAGAGTCAAGGATTAAGTCAGACCCTAAACTGTAATTCAACCAGAACAGCTTCTTCTCAGGGATGATGCTGACAAGGAACCACATTTTGGTTTAAAGGATTATGCAGTTTCCTCTGTCAGGATGTTCCATGGAAGTGGTGACTCCAGCAACATCTCAGAAAGCGAAGGACTGTCCTTTCTTGCCACCACTTCCGTCTGCCCGGCCAGTATGTGTAGCTGAAGACGGATTTAGAGACCCTGTTTAGGGGCGGGGCCTAGAGGGGGCAGGGCCTAATGAGGGGGCTTGGCAAGTAGGGCCTGATGGGCAGGACTAGAGGGGCAGGGTTAGAGGTCTTTTTCAGTGTCTGCTTCCCCAGCACCTGGTAAGACTTTGAAGACCTAGGTTTGCTTCCTGGAAGACACTCTCAGACTCCCTGTACTGTTATAGACAAGGTCTGTGAAGGTCCCCCTGTGCTGTCCTTGGAGGAGGCAGGCTGTGCTTGAAAAACAGCCTTGTCTGTTCTGCCCCACACAGCCAGAGCGTGATGTGTGCACAGACTGCGCAGGCTCTAGTTCAAGAGCCTGGCTTCCCCAAGTGTGTCACATGCCAGATGATTGTGAGTACTGCAAATGAGAACATTTTTTTGGTTGTTATGCATTTATTTTAATGTAAATTAGCTATACATGGCCCAGCTAACTTGTGATTTCATGGATAGTGCTTAGGATGAGGCTAATTTTATCAATCTATAACATGTGGTGTGCTAGCAATCCGCCTCCTTCATACCCTCAGTTAGCTCCATACTCCAGCAATAATATATATGGATTACCATCCAAAGTATGAGAAAGATGGAGAAGAAACAACACTTCAAAGGTATCTGAGCATGTTGAATAGTAATACATATGTCCTTGACTTACAATGGGATTATGTCCTGATTCATCCATTGTATGTTGCAAATATCATCAGTTGAAAATGCATTTATCTTACAGTCAGATGCAGAATGTCCCCTGGAGAACTCAGGGTTGACATAGTTAAGTCACGAGGGTTGTAATCTCATGAGGGATGTAATCTCATCAGTTGATTAATCCATTTCTTTGGAATGGATTTATCTGGGTAGTAACCTAAGCCACAGGGGTGTGGCTAGAGAAGATGGGTCCCTGGTGGTATGCCTTAGGGACCGTGCTTATGTCTTTGACTCTCCCTTGCTCGCTTGCTATGTCTTGCTTCTGGACTCCATGATGTGAGAGCGGAGCCTTGCTCCCTCCCTCTCTCTCCACTTCCCTCTGCCATCCCCTGAGCTTCAGACTCTGGCCTCACAAGGACTGAACCCAGAATCTCCAGAAAACTGTAAGCAAATAAATCTTCCTTCCTCTCAATTGTGTGGTCAGACATTTTGGATTATAGTAGTAAGAATGTTGACTGAGACAATTTAATACATCTGACCTCTCCAACATCATAGCTTAGCCACAGTACACTATAAAATACTGGCCGTTTCCCCTTATGATTACACAGAGGACTAGGAGCTACAGCTGGCTGACACTGCTCAGCATCACAAGACAGCAGCCTTCAGGATATTGCTAGCCCAGGGAAAGATCAAACTTCAAATTTGGAAGTATGGTTTCTACTGAATGTATATCACTTTCCCATAACCATAAAGTCGAAAAATCTTGAGTCAAACCATTGTAAGTCAGAGGCCAACCGTCCAGGAAAGAGGAGAAGACACGTGTTCTGAAGTCAAATTGCCTGGGCGGGCACTGCTGGCCCTTTCATTTCCTACATGCATGACCTTTGGCAAGTTGCTAAATCTCTCTGTAATATTTCAAAAGTTAAGCTACTACATTTGTCAGGTCCTCTGTTACTGCAGCTAGCATTACCCTCATACAGCCAATACGCCAAGCTGCAGCAAAGAGTTTTCTTCCCATCTGTGAATCTTGTCCTTTCCAAAGGCATAGAGTTATCAACACTGAAAGCATATCTTTAAAACATTTAAGAACTTCCTATTTTTGAAAATAATAAAATAGCTTAATGTGTTCAGGCCTGAATAATTTTAGAATCATCTTGCTAATCGAAATCATCAGTGTTATCAAACATGCCACCTGTATGCTTCAATTTAGCTTTTCCAGGAGGTACCAGGCTGATGCCCTCAGGCTGCCACGCTGGCTCTGCAACTGTTGATTAGATTTGCCCCAGGGAGCAGAGATTTCACAGCCCTGGACCTAGTGGCAGAGAAGCTTTGATAACTTCAGGGAATATGGCCATCTCCTTAAAATTAGCATGGCCTCTACTATACTACTCTTAAGTTAAGGACAATTCTGGTTAACAAATGTTTGGTCATTTTGCTACTTTAAGCCAGAAAAAATTTAACAATAATTTTTCAATATAATAATATACAATAATATTGAACCAAAAGAATGAAAGCAAAGGGCTATATAACCTTTTAAGCTGTTTTTCTTTCTTTCCTTTTCTTTTCTTTTTTTTTTTTTGTGCGTGTGGTACTGGGCAATCCAGGGACATTCTACTTCCGAGCTACACCCCCAGCCCTATATTTTTATTTTTTAGTTTTGAAACAAGGTCTCACTAAGGTGTGGAAGGCCTCACTAAGTTGCTGAGACTATCTGCGGACCTGCAATCCTCCTGTCTCAGCTGCCAAGTACTAGGATTACAAGCATGAGCCACCATGCCTGGCTTAAGCTAATTTTTCTGATTGCAGGTGCAATGCATGCTTAATTTAGTAAATCTGGAAAATACTAAAAAGCACAAAGTATTTTAGACCACTTAGAGGACAATTAGTCAAGAAGTGTGTGTATGAGTGTGTGTGCAAATATCTGGCTATTTCCTTAAGACAAATTATTGAAGGAATTGCTTGCTCAGGGGTTTGAAACCCCATCTAATTGTTTAGAATTTTTTCAAGTTAGGAAGATATTAACCAGAAATATTTACAAAGGAGGTGGGGATGGAAGGAAGATGAGAGAGGTGGAGAGAGGAGGAGAAGGAGAGGAGAGGGAGAGAGGAAGAAAAAGAGAAAGAAAAAGAAGAAGAGAAAAATGAGGAGAGGAAGAGAAAAGAAAGGAGAGAGTAAGAGGGGAAGGAATAGAGGGAAGGAGGGAGAGAAGGAGGGAGGGAGGGAGGGAGGGAGGGAAGAAGGAAGGAAGGAAGGAAAGAAGGAAGGAAGGAAGGAAGGAAGGAAGGAAGGAAGGAAGGAAGGAAGGGAGAGACCCCAGCCTAAGTTAACCAGCTTTGTGTCCCTGGGAAGTTTTCTCTGTGCTGAGACAGTTAACCAACCAGTTTCCTAGACCCGCTCTTTCCTGGGTCCTTGCCAAAGCATCCCTGGGAAAGGCAAAGTTAGACACTCTCAAATCCCAAGGTTTAAGATGATAAAGACCCTCAGAGGCAGGAGAAAACCATTCAGGGCTTTTTGTTCCCCAGCCCCTTTGTTCCAGCAATTTCTCCCAACTCAAAGGATTTTCAATAGCACCAAGAGCCTGACACTTTGCCCATCCTCGTTCTCACAGATGTCTCCAGCGCCAGACAAAGCAGCGTTGGCACTGAGGAGGGCCGCAATAAAGGGGGACTGGGAAAGAAGAAAGCGCCCAGAGAATCCGGCTGGGCCCAGGATATTCAGTTGCTGCAGCAACTGAAAGTCACACAATGAAGAGGGGAGGGACGCCCATTTTCTTCCCTCCATCCAGTTGTCATGGATACTGGGATTTTAAAAGTAAAAGGGTGAAGGGTTTCCATTATGCTTTGGAAACGGTGCCCTTTTTCACTGGCTTGGCCTGGATCCTTGCCCCGGGTGGGGACCTTCCATTCTGAGTCTTGCTGGGAGGACGTTAGGGAAGTGGGTGACTGTCGGATGCTTTCTGCATCCTTCTGGCCACTGGCTCTTCCTGTGTAAAACCAGACAGAGAGAACTCCACATTTGTGGAAACTTCCATCCCCTGAAATGTTCCCATAAGGGCAGGAAGGCTGTCCTTCTCCCTGACCCCTTTCCCTCAATGTGCTGATTCTCCCAGGAATGCTCACACACGCTGGCAGTGGTTTAAGGTTTCCTCTTGGTCCTCCACCCCATCCACTCTACCATCCACCTACCCCCCCACACCCCCACATACCCACCCACGGAACCCCAAAGAGCTTTCCCTCCATGACTGCCCGGGACCAGGACAGCTCAGCTCTTCTCTCTGTCCTTATCTCCCAGTTTCTTTATCCTGAGATGACACTGGGGACCTGACAGTGTCCTGCTGAGCTGCTCAGCACAGGACAGCAAGAAGATCCCTGGCTTTGGTGACCAAGGCTGTCACTCACCAGAATGACCTTGGGCGGGTACCTAATCTCATAGTATTGTTGAGAGTGTTCAGTGAGAAAATGAGTGTCATCCCTTGGCTTGGAGCGGGCCCTGCACAGGTGACAGCACCTCTTCCATCGCTTCAGTGCTCACGCCCTCCCATTGCACACTCACACACACTTACGCATGCGCACACTCAGGCATATGCACTCTCACATGATCACACACATGCATGCGGTCACTCACGTCCACACACTCTCTCTCACACGTACTTACACGCTCTCTCCAACATGTGTTTGTACACACTCAGCTTTCCATCTGTGACCTGAAATGAAAGACAGGAAAGACAAGTCCTATCCATCAGGGAAGAGAATAGCTGCTTATATAAACCAGTCCATTTGTCTATCCATTCAGCCAACTGAGGGCCCTACTAAGTGTCAGACACAAAAGTTTTCCTTTTCCTCTTTTTTTTTTGTTTGGTGTGTGTGTGTGTATGTGTGTGTGTGTGTGTGTGTGTGTGTGTGTGTGTGTGGTACTGGGGATTGAACCCAGGGGCATTCTACCTTCAAGCTACACCCTCACCCCTTTTTAATTTTTATTTTGAAATGGGATCTCATTAAGTTGGTGAGAGTCTCTCTACATTGCTGAGGTTGGTCTCCAACCTGTGATACTCCTGTCTCAGCCTCCCAAGTACTGGGATTCTAGGCATGCATCACCATGCCCAGGTTGTTTGTTGTTGTTTGTTTGTTTGTTTGTTTGTTTGTTTTGATACTGAGGATTGAACCCAGGGGACTTCTACTTCCAAGCTATACCCCAGCCCTTTTTATTTTTTATTATGAAAACAGGGTCTTGCTAACTTTCTGAGGATCTCTCTAAGTTGTGGAGGCTGGCCTCGAACTTGCTATCCTCCTGTCTCCCAAGTACTGGGATTACAGAAGTGCATCACCACGCCCGGCTACCAGACACAAAGGTTATAAAGAGCCACTGGGCAAAGTCCCTAGCCACAGGCTCATGTCTGCCTGGCTGCTGAGCTCCTGCCCTGCTCTGCTTTGGGGACCTCAGTTGTCCCTGAGACCTCCCTTGACCTCTGTGTGCCTTCGTTTCCCAACACTTGGCAATGCAGCCTGAAGCCCCATCTGCACACGCGATTGTTTTTGTTTGGGTGACCAGACAAGGCCGGACTCAGGGGCTTCCCTTGCTGGATGCATCCTCCTACAGGCCCAACGCGCCCCAGTGCTTTGCTGGAGCCTGCTAGGTCAAACTGACACCGCTATCTTGCAAGCTTGGAACAAACGCCTGCAAATCTTTACAGGCGATGCTCTGACCTGCGTGGGCCGTCTGCTTTTTCCAATTTGGGCTGCACAAGAGCTTCATGGCTACACACCAGCACAGTCCGTCCTGAGCTGCATGGTGTCAGCAGGCTCCATTCCTCATCCTCAGCAGCCAGGAAGCAGGTCCAGCAGTCCAGGTGCTGGACTGGAGTAGAGCGTCCCATCACTGCTTGACCATGTCAGTTCTGAGCCATTAATCATGTGGCTGCTGCTTCCCAGCCTTGCCTACCATGTTTAATACACCAGAGCAGAAGGGTACAAAGATGGCACTACCACTCACCAAATGAGTGCCTGGGAGTGAGCCACCCTCCCTAATACTGATGCTCCCCAGCTTATGATGGGTTACATCCTGATAAAACCATCACAAGCTGAAAATATAGTAGTAAAAATGCATTTAATAAGCTGGGCATGGTGACGCACCCCTGTAATCCTAGTACTTGGGAGGCTGAGACAGGAGGATTGAAGGTTCAAAGACAACTTAAGCAAGTAGTAAGACTCTCATTAACCTAGTGAGACCTTATTTCAAAATAAAAATTTCAAAAATAGGACTGGGGTGTAGCTCAGAGGTAAAACACCCCCAGGTTCAATCCCCAGTAATGCGCACACACACACACACACACACACACACACATGTATGTAATACACCTAGCCCATCCAACATGATACCCTAGCCTGGCCTGCCTTAGAACACTTATTAGCCTACAGTTGGACAAAATCTTCTAACATGAAGCCTATTTTATAGAAAAGCAGTGAATATCTTGTGTAATGTATTGAATACTGTACCTAAAGTGAAAAAAGAAGAGCTGTATTGGTGCACTTTCACACCATCATAAAGTTGTAAAATCATAATTCAAACCATCATAAGTCAGGGACCATCTGTACTTAGTTTTCTTATCTTGAAAATGGGAATATTAACGTACCTACCTCACAGGATTGACAAGAGGCGTCAAAATATATGGGAAGCGCTTTCTTTCTAGCATATATTAAGGGCTCATAAATAATGGCTTTATTTTTTATTAGAATTACAATTATCAGCTCAATTGTGACTCTATGCAAAAATCATATATATGTATATTAAAAGGAACTGAAATAAATCACAGAAAACTGAAAGCTGTCAATTTGCTCAGAGTAGTGGGACTGGATGCTTTTGACTTATCTCCTTTTAACATTGTTACAATATTTCTAAAACATATAAAAATAATTTTGTGTGTGTGTGGTACTGGGGATGGAGCCCAGGGGCATTCTACCTCTGAGCTACACCCCCACCCTGATTTTATTTTTATTTTGAAACAGGGTTTCACTAGGTTGATGAGAGTCTCACTACTTGCTGAGGCTGTCCTTGAGCCTGTGATCCTCCTCTCAAACTCCCAAGTACCGGGATTACACGCCCGGCTAATAAAAATAAAAATTTTAAGCATGCAGTATCGGGAGATTTACAGGAACCACATAAACAGAATATTTAACTGACAGTTCTTCTGTTTGTGTGCTTAACACATAGGACTAATTTCTCCTAAACACACACACACACACACACACACACACACACACACACAAGGAGTACCTACCTGGCACCAAATGTTGATTCTACAACTAGATCTACAACTGGGTCTCAGATTCTACAACAGGACCAGAAATTAATCCAGACTCCTAAATCAAAAAAATTAATTCCACAACAATGAGAGGATCAATCATAAATTTAGAAGCAATCTCACCTCCGATCTTATATATCCGGAATAAAGCCTGCCAGAGAGTCGCCGTGGAGTCTAAAGGCCATCTAGATGAAAGCAAAGATGAATGTCAGGACTTTCCAGGATACAGAAGGCATCGGGTCTTTGGTGAGCTGAGAGTATAGACTGGAACAGAAAATACCATGAAACATAGGCAGCAACTAAGTTCTCAACTGGGTGGAACTGAGCTGTGCAAGGAAGACAGGGGAAGTGGGGCTGTAAAGAAAGAAGAAAAGCCGGGTGTGTTGGCGTACGCTTGTAATCCCAGTACTTTGGGAGGCGGAGACCGGAGGATCCGGGTTCGCGGCCAACCTCAGCACGCATGCACACGCGCGCGCGAGATCTAACTATCTCTCTCTCTCTCTCTCTCTCTCTCCTCTCTCTCCTCTCTCTCCTCTCTCTCTCTCTCTCTCTCTCTCTCTCTCTCTCTC